>JAJONR010000509.1:0-151855 GCA_029582245.1 Solanum etuberosum
GAAGCTTACATACCTCTTAGGGATCAAACCCATGGCGAAAATCCGCAACAAAACTCAAGAACCTCGACGAACGCCTTGATCCTTTCCTCTTTTCTCTTATTTTCTCTTCTTGAACTCTCAACTAAAACCCTAGGCGTGTATTAGTTAGTTCATGTTTAGTATTTGCAGTATACTATCATTCTTATCTTATATCATTGCTCAGTTATATGATTTGTTCAGTTATGTTTATATTGATCAGCTTTACTGTATCTTCCATGCTCAGTACCTTTCAAGTACTCACGTATACTCTACACTACATCTCCCATGATGTAGGTCCAGGTTCTCAGCATCCAGATCACGCATAGATCGGTTCCCGATCTCTAGTTCAGCAGCTTCAGTGATGATTCCTCATTCTTCGAGGACGATAGATATGTTTCCTATTTTCGTCTTTTAGTTTAGTTTCAGGTTTACTAGAGTTAGCTGGGGGCATGTCCCAGCATGTCTAGTCAGTTAGAGGCTTATTTCAGATATAGTGTAGCTTCAGCTTTAGTTGAGTTTGATTTTCCAGTATCATTAAAACTCTTATTCAGTTTATATATTCAGATCAGTATTGGGTATTCCCCACTTTCAGTTAGTTATGGTTTTAAGCTTCCACTTAGTATATTTTATTCAGAAATCTTTTAGTATGCTTATGATATGCCAGCTCAGTGTTAGCTTGGGGTCACTCGTGATCCTAGGTCCCGTGTCCGCGTCCTGGGGGTAGGTCGGGGAGTGACAAACTTGGTATCAAAGCATTAGGTTTAAGTGTCCTAGGATGTCTGAAAATCTACACTAAGTAGAGTCCTTTTCATTGGTGTGAAGTGCAACACGTCTAATGAGGGGGAAGCTACAAAGTGTTTTAGGGAAGCCTCACTTTCTTGATATTCTTATCGTGCATTGGTATGATCTCTCTCTAACTCATCGTTATGCGTTTCAGATCATGCCTCCTCATAGAGCTAACATAAGGAATGCTAACGCAGCTCCTCCAGTCCCAGATCAGGAAGTTTTAAATGCAGAGTTTTGGAATGCTATCCAACTTTTGGCTCAGAGTGTCACGAATCAGAACAACCAGTAAGTTCCAGCTCCTGCAAATGCTAATGTTGGGTCAGCTGCACCTAGAGTTCGTGATTTTTTTAGGATGAATCCACCTGAGTTCTTAGGATCGCAGATTGGTAAGGATCCCCAAAATGTTATAGATGAGGTCCAAACGATCTTTGAAGTGATGCAAGTGACAGGTAATAATAGGGTAGAGTTGGCATCTTATCAGCTTAAGGATGTAGCTCATATCTGGTATACTCAATGGAAAGAGAACAGGGGTACATATGCAGCTCCTATCACTTGGGAATGCTTTAGTGAGACTTTTCTGGACAGGTTCTTCCCAAGAGAGTTGAGGGAGGCAAGAGCTCAGGATTTGAGACAAGGTAACATGACAGTCCAAGAATATGGACTCAAGTTCATCCAACTCTCCAGGTATGCTCCTCACATGGTTGTCGATTCCAGGGCTCAAATGAACAAGTTTCTGTATGGAGTGTCAGACTTAGTGAAAATAGAGTCCAGTAGATCTTTGAAGTGATGCAAGTGACAGGTAATAAAGGGTAGAGTTGGCATTTTATCAGCTTAAGGGTGTACCTCATATCTGGTATACTCAATGTAAAGAGACCAGGGGTACAAATGTAGCTCCTATCACTTGGGAATGCTTTAGTGAGACTTTTCTGGACAGGTTCTTCCCAAGAGAGTTGAGGGAGGCAAGAGCTCATGAGTTCATGAATTTGAGACAAGGTAACATGGCAGTCCAAGAATATAGACTCAAGTTTATCCAACTTTCCAGGTATGCTCCTCACATGGTTGCCGATTCCAGGGCTCAAATGAACAAGTTTCTGTATGTAGTGTCAGACTTAGTGAAAACAGAGTGCAAAAATGCTATGTTACTGGAAAATATGAACATGTCTAAGCTTATGACCCATGCTCAGCAGGTTGAGGGGTATAAGCTTAAGGAAATAGCTAAGGACAACAAGAAAGCTAGAACAGGTAACTATGAGTACTCTCAACAGAAATTGGGTGGTGGAAATCGCTCTCAGTTTCAGCAAAAATCTTCAGCTCCGGCACCTTCATCAGCTAGTGCTCCATCCTCTAGGTTCCGATAGGATCAGAAAGGTATGTCATCAGGCTCTAAGTCTTAGGGGAGTGTTTCAGGTACCAGAACCTAACCAACTTATCCTAAGTGTGGTAAGAACCATCCGGGTGAGTGCCTTGCAGGATAGGAAGGATGTTTTGGGTGTGGTCAGACTACTCACAGGTTGAGAGATTGTCCTTCTTTTAAGCAGGGTCAAGGAGGTAATAATTGTAGAGCTCAGTCCACAACTTCAGCAGCACCATCAGGTTGCCCGACTCAGCAGGGTAACTCATCTGGTACAGGTGGCGGTCAGCGCCAAAACAGGTTGTATGCTTTTCAGGCTCGCCAGGATCATGAAGATTCTCCTGATGTGGTCAGTGGTACGTTACGAGTTTTTAACTTAGATGTTTATGCTTTGTTAGATCCAGGGGCTACTCTTTCCTTTGTAACTCCTTATATAGCAGTCAAATTCGATGTTAGTCTAGAAACTCTCTCAGAACCCTTCTCAGTCTCTACTCTAGTCGGTGACCCAGTTATAGCTAGACGGGTATATAGAAATTGCCTTGTCACAGTCTCTAAGAAAGTCACATCAGCAGATCTTGTAGAGTTAGAAATGGTAGACTTCGATATCATTGTAGGCATGGATTGGTTACATTCCTGTTATGCCTCAGTCGATTGTAGAACTAGGATTATTTGTTTTCAATTTCCATATGAACCAATCTTAGCATCCATAGTACCTTTAGAGAGTGTGGTTGTTAAAGATAGTCTCACTTATGAGGATGTGCCACTTGAGATTCTTGATCGTCAGGTTAGAAGGTTGAGAAACAAAGAAGTCACTTCAGTTAAGGTTTTGTGGAGGAGTCAGTCTGTAGAGGGAGCTACTTGGGAAGCAGGAGTAGCCATGAAGGCCAAGTATCCTCACCTCTTTCCTTCCGATTCCATTCCAGCTTGAGGTAATAGTGTTTCTCCAGTTTTTCAGTCATTTATGCACAGATTCAGCCTTAGTATCATGTTCCTTCAGTTTGTACTTGCATTTTCAGCATATTGGCATGTCCTTGGAACTCAGTTCAGTCAGAAATTAGTTTCTAGAATTTTGTGGTAAGGTTTGCAGGTCTTTCCCTCTATCTTCAGCTAGTTTAGTCTTCATTCGAGGATGAATGTTCCCAAGGGGGAGATAATGTAACACCCCATATCCAAAACAGACCGAACCAGCAGATTTCTAGAAGTTGTAGGTGCAACCCACGGTTGCCACCCACGGACCATAGGGTGACCCACGACCCTTGCTGGTGGTCCGTGGATGGCCACCTGCAGCTCCTCCCTACAAAGTTCAGGAAATTTAGCTAAGGGTAGACCCACGCCAGGACCTATGGACCGTAGGTTAGACCACGGTCCGTGGTCCAGGGCCGTAGATCGAACCTCAAATTTCAACTCCCAGAACCCCATCGACGGTTGACCAGTACAGACCGTCGGTCAGTTCCATCGGTGGCCCCGACATCTTTTAATTTAGGGGTCGTTTGATCTTTTCCTATGCGTTGGACTCCTAAACTACGTCGTTTAACCACCTAAACTACATAGTTTTTGTCAGCTTAAGCCTCGTAACTTAATTAGAACTTACCCTGGTTAATTCATTCTCCAAAATTTAGCAAACTCAGAGCAAAAGAGGAGAAAGAGTCGACCAAACCCCTTTCAAAGAACGCAGCATGGTTTCATCAGTTCCAACCCCTAAATCGAAAGATTTCTCCGTGGAATTCGTCACCAGGTATGTGGGATTTCACTAGTGGGTTCCTTTCACCCATTAAGTCCCTAGAATTCAGTCAGATTCTTGATTTCCTTCATATTAGCTAGACCTAGGGTTTCTAGAATTCAGTCAGATTCTTGATTCCCTTCATATTAGCTAGACCGAGGGTTTCTAGAATTCAGCAGATCATTATGAATTAGTTACTTTAATGTTCCTAATCAGATTATCATGCTTTTAGTATTATTTTGCGTAGATGCTTTCGTAAACTCAGAACCCTAGCTATGTAGTTCTTTTAGTTCATGAATTACACATGTTAGGTCAGTTATTTCAGATATACATGCCTCAGATTCGAATGTTTCATTATCAGTACATTAATGTTGCATTCTCACATTTTGCATGTCAGTATTTTGATCTATCTAGTATTACAGAACTTCAGCCATAATGTGTTATTTACATAATCAGTTGGGAGAAGACTTAATACCGAGTTGACTAGGGTCATCCACCCTCAAGTCCTCGAACTACGTGCCCCGTAGGTTATAAGTCCCCTATGTGGGCATTATTTTAGTGATCACGCCAGTCATGCCTCTATACCTCTGGCAGGGTATATTGGGTTCTTTCGATGAGGTGTATACATCAGACTCCACATTTAGCTCATGTGGTTTTATGTCGGTTATTAGTAGCTCCCTCACAGTCAGATTCTATTACATTGACCATGTTATCAGTTACAGTCAGATTTCAGTCTCACCATGTTATAAACTTGGTCATTGCATTTAATTAGTTCATGTTCAGGATTTCCAGTATAGTATCATGCTTATGTTATATCATTGCTCAGTTATATGCTTTGTTCAGTTATGTTTATATTATTCAACTTTACTCTATCCTGCATGCTCAGTATCTTTCAAGTACTCACGCATACTCTGCGCTACATCTTCCCGTGATATAGGTCTGTTTTCAGCATCCAGATCACGCATAGATCGGTTCCCGATCTCTAGTTCAGCAGCTTCAGTGGTGAGTCCTCATTCTTCGAGGACGATAGACATGTTTCCTATTTTTGTCTTTCAGTTTAGGTTCAGTTTTACTAGAGTTAGCTGGGGGCATGTCCCAGCATCTCTAGTCAGTTAAAGGCTTATTTCAGACATAGTTTAGATTCAGCTTTAGTTGAGTTTGATTTTCCAGTATCATTAAAACTCTTATTTAGTTTATATATTCAGATCAGTATTCGGTATTCCCCACTTTCAGTTAGTTATGGTTTTAAGCTTCCGCATAGTAAATTTTATTCAAAAATCTTTTAGTATACGTATGATATGCCAGCTCAGGGTTAGCTTGGGGTCACTCGTGATCCTAGGTCCCGTGTCCGTGTCCTGGGGGTATCTCGGGGCATGACACAAACCTTAAATCAGTCTTCAAAAACACTTCGGCAACTTGACGCTGGTCAAATACATCATTAATCCTAGGCATAGGGTAGCGGTTCTTCACTATCACCTTATTCAATTGCCTATAATCGATACACATTTTCATTGTACCGTCCTTCTTTTTGACAAAAAGAACAGGAGTGCCCCAAGGCGACACACTAGACCTGATGAACTACTTACCCAAGAGGTCTTGAAGCAGAACACTAAGCTCTGCAGAAGCCATCTGATATGGCGTAATGGAAATAAGTTGAGTACCCAACTCAATCTCGATAGGGAAGTCAATATCACACACACGGGGTAGGTCGGTAGGAAACACATCTGCAAAATGACAGACAACTGGAATGTACTCAACTGGAGGAACCTTTCTATTCACATTATACACATAGGCCTAATAAGACAAACACCCGCTAGTCATTATCCTCCGAGCCTGAACAAAAGAGATCACTCCAACTGGTGTGTTGCTACCGAAGACTTGCCACACCACCAGGTGACCACTAGGCATGGCTAAGGTAATGGTATTAAAGAAGAAGTCTAAAGCCGCACGGTAGGGAGATAACTAGTCCATGCCCATAATCAAATCAAAATCAAGCATAACTAACATCATAAGGTCAGTCTGGGTGTCATGCTCCTGGATAGTGGCTAAGCAAGATCGAAACACCTGATCCACTACTAAAGACTGACCAATGAGGGTCAACACACGCAACGGCATTTCCATAGGCTCAGAATTCATTCCCAAATAAATAGCATAATATACAGACACAAAACATTATGTACAACCAAGGTCAAATAAAGTCGAGGCGGGATGATGGCGTAAAAGATTCATACCTATGATTACATCATCCGATGCCTAAGCATGTTCCCTCACTAGAGCTGCACAAAAATGGCCATGTCCACCTCTATACTGGCCATCAGTCCTACCACCTTACCAGCCTCCCGGCGGACCACCCCGAATACCCTATTGTCCACTTCGACAATCCTGACTCTGACCTTGACCTCTAACTGAAGGTGTTGCTGGTGGAGCTAGTAGATTTGGCTATGGGACTAGAGCAATCCGTTTACGTAAGGGAAATCTCTGGCCAATGATCTAACTCACCACAATCAAACAATAAAAAAATGATATGCTCCCAAAAGAATGGCCACCATGACCTGATGTACTAGTCTGGAACCCATGACTCTAGTTAAAGCCACCCTCACTTTGGCTATACATATAACCCTCTAAACTCTGCAATAAGGACTAAATAGGACAACTAGATTAACCCTACTAAAACCACTATCGAGCCGTATCATGCGAATCTCTAGGCCTAGAATGGGATCGATATAGCTACCCTCATATCTAGCTCCCTTGTCGCTGCCCCCTTGGACATCACGATGGAGCTGCTCAATAGTGTGGGCATGATCAACAAAATCTAGCAAGGAGAAACCCACTAAGACCATACACTGATCCTCAATCCGCAGTTGTAGTCTCAACCCACGAAAAAAACACCAAACCATATCTTCCTATGTAGGTAGAATCATTGTGGCATGGAGGGAGAGCTCGTGAAACCTTGCCTCATACTCTAACACAATCATGGAGCCCTGCTCCAACCTGGAGAATTGATCATGAAGGTGATCTCTGATGCTGCGAGGAATGAACCTTGCAAAGAAGGCCTCAGAAAACTTAGTCCAGGAGATTGGAGGAGACCCAGATGGCCTAGTTTCAATAAATGTATGCCAACATTGTGTGGCTGGACTATCAAGCTGATACACTATGAGCATCCTCTACTCCTGTAGCAGCACAAATCTAGCCGCAATCATGGGTTGAACACCCCTATGTTGTACATGGGCTCTGGGTGCCTCTGCTACAGGTTGATCGTGCTGACCTGGTGCTGGTGTAGGGGCCGGTACAAGCGCTTGTGCTGGTGTTGGGGTCTGTTGCATGCACCCAAGAACTGTCAAAAGTTGAGTAATGGCTGCCTAGAGCTCTGGAGCTTGTCATGACCCAAAGTAGACCCTAAGAATAACATGGCGTATCGAATCCAAGAGGCCCTACACAATCCACTTAGCATACATCATACAAGATAATATAAGTAAAGTGTTTAATAGTAGCATTCCGTATAAAAGAGGTTGACAAAAGCAAAATTCTAAACATAAGTGTCAAAGCCATCTATTAAGTCATAAACAAAGTCATTAGGATGTAACCCATACATCATATACAAAGTATGAAAAAAAAAAGACATGAAAGCAATAAAGGAATCTTGGCCCTCAGAACATGAGGACTCACCAAGCTTCAAAGCTCAAATGAATCAACTAGCCATGAGTATGCATAATAGGTGCGTCAGAATCTACATTAGTAAAATAATGTAGACATAAGTATGCATGTACATGGAATGTACCAAGTATGATAGCAATGCATAGGAGTTATGAAATCACGCTAGAAGAACTTTATAGGACATGCAATGACCAAGATAAATCATAAAATAATATATTAGAAAGCATGTCATAATCATGGTCAATACAAGATAAACGTCTTATAAAATCTTTTGAGATACTTAAGAAAGTATCCTTAGTTCATTATTGTAGGAGGTTGGCCTTTAACTGACATATAGCATGTGAGCTATAACATGGAATCTGGTGTCTATCCCACACTGAAAAGAGATGTCCTTACTTGCCAAGGTAAGAAGTATAAACCTTAACTAAATTAGATCCACAAGCTAATGTCTATCTAAGACAAACCTATGGTGGCACATAGTTATGGGACATGAATAATCGCCGCTTGTCCACTCGGTACTAAGCATAAATACCATGGAATAATCATTAATCTTAACTTGTCTTATTATCCATGGGATGACAAAATTATGTAGTCTATCCAATCTAGAGTTCATTTAGAATAGCTCCTTAATCTTGATTCAACTTAGTGAGAAACATTTCAACCTTATGAATACTTTTTGTGGAAAACCCTTTCACAATTATGTTTTGAGTGGTATGTGAGAAATCCTTTCACAACAACAACAATAATATTGATGCTTTACTCTCAAAGAAACCTTAAAGCATTTATCAATTTCATTAAAAAAACATGCATATCTTCATAATTTCATCTTTCATAGTTCATAAGCTTCATCATAGGATCATAGTCTACAAATCATGTTTCATGCATGGGTTCATGTTAAACCAACTTAAAAGGTGTAATTACTTCAGTTCATGCATAAAAGATAGAAAACAGTCAACTGGATCATAATTTAAAAGAACCCATGAGATTCAATACAACCCTAACTTCAATTGTAGATTCTAAGTTGTAAAATTAGAGAATTTAGGAACCCTATGGAGGAACGGACTCCATAGGTGAATACTATCATACCTTGATGTCAAAAACCCACAAATATTGGAGGATTGGAGAACTGTGGTTGAACCCTAGTACTTTTTCTTCTTCCTTAGACTTGAGGGAATTTAGGATGATGACTTCAGATAGTTCTAGGGAATTTTTGATAGTGAGTTGAAAGTGGTTAATTAGGGGCTTAAAATCATTATATAGGGTTCAGGGTAGAAGTCAAAATGACATAGTTTAGTCATGAACCAATTAGTGAAAAGAATAAAAAGCCCTTCAAAATAATTGCCGACGGTTTAGACCTACGGTCCGGACCATACTGATCAACTGTATAAAGTTATCAGAGACTCTTAATTTGGCCAACATTTGTCGAAACCGATGTAGGGCTCGTAAGTCTTCCTATGGACTGTACATGCTAACCGTAGAACCCAACTTTAAGCTTTAAAATTTCACCAAGTCTAAAGTCACCTACAAGACCTATCTACGACTTGTACAAAGGTTGACGGACCATCCCGGTGAACCGTAAAAAGGTTACTCATACTTGATTTCAAAATTTTATAGTTCCCTAGTTACTACGGTTGCCATTTACAGCCCATTGAAGCTGCTATAGTCCGTAAACGGGACCCATAGACATAGACACCTGCCCAAAACTGTGTTTTTCCTTCTTTTCCAAATCCGAGGTGTTACAATATCTCCCTCTTGGGAACATTCTCCCTCGAATGGAACTCAAGACATCATATGGATGGTAAAAATAAGATCTAACAGCCCAACAAGAATACAACTTAATCAACAACAAATAACCAAGGAGGAACGTCAACTCTAAGCTCAAACATATTCAAAACATCATTTCATAGGGTATACATGCAAATCTTTCTCAAATGCATATAATCATGAAAAAATCAATGAAGTTACCTCATTTTCATAAAAATCAAGTTTTCATGAGCATGCATGCATGAAGAAACATGAGAATAACTAAGACAGATGAAACCACAAGAGTGAACCATGAGGAACTAGATACCTCAAGATAAAATAGGGTCGGAGGGAAATAGATGAGGATAACAGGACTTCATATCAGTCAGCCTCCCAAGTAGCACCCTTAACTCTTTGATTCCTCTATAATACTTTCAAGGATGCAACTTCCTTACTTCTATGCTTCTTAACTTGTCGGTCCAAAATATCAACTCGAACGTCTTCATTAGAAAGATTATCTTAACTCCAAAACCTTCCTAGTGAACAATGGATGTCGGATCTACAACACATTTCTTCAACAAAGAGACATGGAAAATTGGATGTACAGATGCTAGATCATTAGGCAAATCAAGTTCATAACCAACTTTACCAATACGCCTCAAAATCTAATATAGGCCCACATAACATGGACTAAGCTTTCCTTTCTTCCCAAACTTCATCACACCCTTCATGAATGAAATTTACAAGTAGACCCAGTCATGTACATCAAACTCAAGGTCTCTACTTCTTACATCGGCATAGGACTTTTGTTGTCTTTGAGTTGTCTTCAACCTTTCTCTAATAAGCCAAACTTTCTCCATAGCTTCATTTGCCAACTTAGGACCTATCAAGGCAACTTCACTAACTTCAAACCAACCTATAAGAGATATAAACCTCCTACCATAAAGAGACCCAAATGGAGCCGTACCAATGCGTGAATGATAGTTATTTTTGTAAGCAAACTCAATCAAAGGCAAATGATCATCCCAATTACCCTTGAAGTCAATCCAACAAGATCTCAACATATCTTCAAAATTTTGGATAGTACGCCCCGCTTGCCCATCAGTTTGAGGGTGAAAGGCCATAGTAAGCTTAACACGAGTACATAGGCCCATTTGGAAAGACTTCCGAAATTGAGAAGTAAATGGGTACCACAATTGGATATAATGGATAAGGGTACTCCATGCAACCTAACAATTTCCCTCAAGTACAACTTGGCATAGTCCTTCGTTGAATAAGAAACCTCGACGGGGATGAATTGAGTCGATTTCATCATACAATCCACAATAACCCTTATCGAGCCATGTTGCCACCAGTTATGGGGTAAACCGACAATAAAGTCCATATTCAAATCTTCCCACTTCCTGAATACTAATATCTTCAGATAAATGTAACGACCCAGGGGTACTCCGTAGATGTAAAAAGGTGTACAAGACCCCGAGAGGCCTCATACAAGCCACCTAGTATATCATAACATAAAGTAATAGAAAATGGTGTCAAAATTTAAAGCATTTCAACACAATCAAAGTCATTTATAAAACGAGCAGAAGTCTAATCCCATAGTCTGAAACAATCTAAAACAACATGAATAAAGTCTTGGAACGCAGCCCATACAATAGTCCAAGACATAAAAGAAAAACATGAGAGAAAAAGGTGATCACATCCTCGAACACAATGAGGACTCACCAAATCTTCACTTCCTTGATCAACAACGAAGCTAGCCACGAGTGTGAGAATCTAAGTCACCGGACCCTACATTTGGTAAGAATGTAGGCCAGAGTATGCGTTAGTACAATTAAGTACTAAATATAATAACTAGCATAAACAACATAAACATCATGGTTAGTCAATAAAACCATAAGCATAATCATGCACATACATCAATATCATAATAAGAAAGGAATACTTCTCAAGCAACCTTACCCATCCTTAGTCAAGACTTTGGTCATCAACTCTTAGTCAACTTACCTCATGGAAGGTACCTCAAGCAACAATCCAAGCAATTCATTCTTCATAAGATAGTTCACATAGTTTATACCTACTTTTAAAGACACGGGGATTCGCCTTTTTGCCTAACTTACAAAGGCTAATGGGTATTCGACTCTTGCCTTAATTACTTTTAGATTGTGGGTACTCGCCTCCACAACCTCATCATATGACACAAGTATTCACCTCCACATTATTTCATAAGGAGCATGGGTACTCGCCTCCATGTCCATTCATCATAATAGGAACGTGGGGACTCACCTCTTGTTCAATTCTAACGATTATGGGAATAACCTCATCTCTTTTCACATGGAGGTCTAGGGTAATCGCCTCTAGCCTCAACAATTACATCATCCTTTTAGTCTAAATTCATTTTAGATCAGCATTCCTTTCAAACCTAAAATCATTCATGTGAGTAAGCCTTTAACATTCATACATTCATAATTAGGCAATTGATGTGGGAAGTATCCCTTCCTCAACAATAACATCAATTACCAACAATTCATATCATAAGCTTTATTTTCAAAGCACTACATATCATGATCATCATCTATGCTTTATTCTCAAGCAATACTAATTATAATTCATCAATCCTATAAGGACAAGCCTAAACCCACAAAGTTTCCCTTCATGGCATCAACCCAATTATATCAATTCTAAGTTATAATCATGGAATATGCATGGATACATGTAATTTCACTCTAATAACATGTAATTATACAAATTCTATCATAAACAATCACAATCCACTCAATTGGATCAACAATCACCATAACCCACAACATTAGAAGAAACCCTAGCTAGAATGGGGGAATTCTTCATCAATTGGGGGAATTCTAAGGGACTCCATGGATGGAAGATATACATGGATGAAAATCTAACATACCTTGGTTACAATCCACTCAAAAGCTTGGAGATTAGGAGACTTTCTCTTGACCTAGCTCCAATTTCTTCTTCTTCTTCCAACTTCTAGAGAGAGAATATTTGAGAGGAGTTTTAGGTTTTCTTTTGGGATTTGAGAGAATGAGTAAAAATGGAGGATTTTGGGCGTTAAAAATGCTTATATAGGTGGTCTAGACTTAGGAAAAACGACACCACTTTAATTTAATTAAAACCGTAAAATACCCTTAAGTCCCTAAAATAACCGCCCAGTCACCAACCATGAGACCATGACCTATGGACCGTGGATGGACCTACGGTCCGTCTTGTTGAACTGTGGGTTGGTGGTCAGGGACTTGGCTTTTTGGACTTTGACTTACGACTCCCAACCACGGGCCGCTGACCCATCCACCGGGCGTTGGTCCAGGCGTGGTTACTGCCTTAGGCAGTGTTCCATGGTGCTCATCCACGAGGCCCACATCGGGGCGTGGGTCCAACCACGGGGTGTGGTTAGCCCTCGTGGGTGACACCTGGAAGTTCTGAAATTTTGCTAAGCTTTCCTCTTTCGGGTATGGTGTGTTACATTATCTCCCACTTGGGATCATTCATCCTCGAATGAGATTCTAAGCACGTTTCTAAACGAAAAGACTCAAGACTAGCAGCCCACCATGCATGCAACTCATCTAAATGCACACAACTAAGGAGGAAACATCAACTCCAAGTCAAACATAAGCAATGCACCATAAGGAAGTAGGAACTACATCTAACAACCCAATATACATGAAATTTTCAGATTTCTTACATTTAAGGAGGAACTATCATATCCCAACTTAATAGCAATCTCAACACAATTCATGGAGCCCAAATGCAATCAATACTCAAACCACATACTCAAGGAGGAAATTTCTACTCCAAGTCAAGGCATGTTCAATAATTCATCTCAGTAAGTCTATAGGCAACTCATACTCAATGCACAACAACATGAGGAAAAATAATTCTTATAAGTCATTACATTCTCAACTTAAGCAGTTCTTGAACATGCATAATCATAAGGAAATCATGGAAACACATGACTTCAAATCATAAAACAACCAAGAGGGAATTCATTACCTCAAGCTAGAATAGGAGTAAAAGGAAAAATATGAGGATATTGGGACTTCATATCGGCCTCAGCCTCCCAAGTAGCACCCTCAACTAAGTTGTTTCTCCACAAAACCTTCACGGAAGCGACTTCCTTGTTCCTCAGTCTCTTAACTTGTCGGTCCAAAATCTCAACCAAAACTTCCTCATATGAAAGACTCTCATCAACTCCCAATCCTTCAAGGGAAACTATGGATGTCGGATCTCCAACACACTTCTTAAGAATAGAGACATGGAAAATGGGATGCACGGTTGCCAACTCATTTGACAAATGTAACTCATAAGTAACCTTACCAACACGTCTCAAGATTTAATATGGGCCTATAAATCGGGGACTAAGTTTTCCTTTCTTCCCAAATCTCATCACACCCTTCATGGGTGAGATCTTCAAATAGACCCAATCACTAACCTCAAACTCAAGGTCTCTTCTTCTAACATTGGCAAAGGACCTTTGTCGGCTTTGGGAGGTCCTCAACCTCTCTCTAATAAGCCAGACCTTTTCCATAGCCTCATGAACTAGGTCAGGTCCAATCAAGGCAACTTCACCCACTTCAAACCACCATATATTAGATCTACACCTCCTACCATAAAGTGCTTCAAAGGGGGCCATACCAATACTAGAATGGTAGCTATTATTATAAGAGAACTCTATCAATGGCAAGTGATCATCCCAACTTCTATTGAAATCGATGACACATGCTCTCAACATATACTCTAAAGTTTGGATCGTTCGCTCCGCTTGCCCATCGGATTGTGGGTGAAAAGTCGTGCTAAGTTTCACTTTTGTGCCAAGACCTTTTTGGATGGATTTCCAAAACTGAGAAGTAAACTAAGTACGTCTATCGGAGATAATGGACAATGGCACAACATGCAATCTTACCATTTCCCTCAAATATAAATTAGCATAGTCTTCCGCCGCATAAGAAACCTTGATGGGGATGAAATGAGCCGATTTCATCATTCGATCTACTATAACTCAAATCAAATCATATTGGTGCCGAGTGCATGGCAACCCTACTATAAATTCCATATTCACATCTTTCCACTTCCAAGTAGGACTGCTAATATCTTGGGCTAAACCTCCCGGTTTCTGATGCTCAACCTTTACTTGTTGGCAATTTGGACATTTAGCCACAAATCCTGCAATATCCCTCTTCATCCCATTCCACCAATAGACCTTTCGTAAATCACAGTACATCTTGTTGGCTCTCAGGTGAATGGAATATCGAGAACTATGGGCTTCCGCCAAAATTTGTTCCCATAAGTCATCTTCATTTGGAACACATAAACGACCTTGGTATCTAAGTACCCCATTTCCTCCTTGGGAGAAAGCCTCAACAGACTTCTTGAGTACCGCTTCTGTCAATTCTACTAAAATTGGATCTAGACATTGCTTAGCTTTCACATAACTCACAAAAGATGACTCAGAACCATTATGAACCATGACACCACTCTTGGTAGAGTGTACTAACCGAACACCCAAACGGGCCAATATATGTACATCTCGTACCAATTCTTTCTTATCCTCATCAATGTAAGCAACACTACGCATGGAAAACCTACTAAGAGCATCCGCTACTACATTAGCTTTGCCGGGGTGATAAAGAACACTCATGTCATAATCCTTCAATAACTCAAGCCACCTTCTTTAGCGAAGATTTAAATCTTTTTGGTTAAACACATATTGTAAAATCTTATGGTCGGTGAAAACATCAACATGAACCCCATACAAATAATGCCTCCAAATCATTAAGGGAAATACCACCGCCGCCAATTCAAAGTCGTGGGTAAGATAGTTCTTCTCATGAACCTTAAGTTTCCTTGAAGCATAGGAAATTGCTTTACCGTTTTGCATAAGCACACATCCTAACCCAACTCTAAAGGCATTACAATATACCACAAAGTCATTCGTACCTTCCGGTAAAGTCAACACCGGAGTGGAGCTAAGCCTATCTGTCAACTCTTGAAAACTTTTCTCACAAGCATCCAACCATATAAACTTGGCCTTCTTCTGAGTCAAAGCCATCAATGGAGAGGCAATCGTGGAAAACCATCGACAAATCTTCTATAATAACCGGCCGAACCCAAGAAGCTTCTAATATTTATCGGTGATAGAGGTCTAGGCCAACTCTTGACCGCATCCGTCTTAATCGGATCTACCTCAATACCCTTGCTTGAAACTATATGACCAAGGAAAGCTACGGATCTCAACAAAAATTCACATTTGCTAAACTTTGTGAAATTTTGTTGGTCCTTGAGGATTTGCAACACGATCCTCAAATGATCCATATGATCATTCTCATTTCTTGAATAGATCAAAATATCATCGATAAACACGATCACAAACATGTCAAGATAATGTCGGAAAACTGTATTCATCAAGTCCATAAATGCCGTCGGAGCGTTAGTCAAACCAAATGACATTACTAGAAACTCATAATGACCATACTGAGTTCGGAAAGCTGTCTTCAGGATTTCATCATCTTTCACCCTCATTTGGTGATAACCCGATCGGAGATCAATTTTTGAGAAATAGCTTGCACCTTGGAGTTGGTCAAACAAATCATCAATCCTTGGTAGAGGATACTTATTCTTAATAGTCACCTTGTTCAATTGTCGATAATCAATACACATTCGAAGGGACCCATCTTTCTTCTTAACAAACAAAACCAGAGGACCCCAAGGAGAGATACTCAGCCGGATGAAACCTTTATCCAATAGATCCTTCAACTGTTCTTTCAACTCCTTAAGTTTCGCCAGAGCCATTCTATAAGGAGGAATAGAGATAGGTTGCGTATCCGGGAGAAGGTCAATACCAAAGTCTATTTTCCTTTCGGGAGGAATACCGGGTAGATCATCGGGGAACACTTCCGGAACTCTTTTACAACGGGGACCGACTCAAGAATAGGGATTTCGGACTCCACATCCCTTACCCTAACTATATGATAAAAATAACCTTTAGAGATCATCTTTCTATTTTTAAGGTAAGAAACGAATTGACCTCTAGGCATAGATTTTCCCCCCTTCCACTTTAGGATAGGCTCTCTTGGGGATTGAAACTTGACTACACGAGTTCTATAATCTATAAAAGCATAACATGAATGCAACCAATCCATCCCAAGGATGACATCAAAGTCAAACATATCTAGCTCTACCAAGTCAACAAGAGTAGCTCTATGGGATAAGGAAATGGGGCATCTTCTATATACCCTTTCAACCAACACAGAATTACCAACAGGAGTAGAGACGGAAAAAGGTTCTAATAACACATCAGGAAGCACATCAAACCTCATGGCCACATAAGGTGTCACAAAAGAAAAGGTAGCACCGCTATCAAGTAAAGCATATACATCTATTTGGAAAACATTTAACATACCGGTCACCACATCCGGGGAGCTCTTTTGATCACCTCTAGTTTGGAGAGCATAAAAGCAGTTTTGCTTAGGAGCACTTGCACCCGAACCACTTGGACCGGATAAGGGGTTAGGTTGAGCCCTACAACGGTTATCTCCCTCATTATTAGCAACCAAATGACAATTCCTTATCTTGTGATCCATCTTTCCACACCCAAAGCAAGCATTGGAACCCGCTAGAAACTTACCCTCATGGTTTCTTCCACACTTAGCACAAGTAGGCATCATGGACTTATTACCATCTCCTTGAGGTTTAGGGTTAGACACCCTTTCATTGTTAGACCTTGGAGGAGAATTTGAAGAACCTTGCCCGGAGAACTTTTGCCGAAACCTCGAATGACCCTGTCCACCGGACCTAGAATGTGAATAGTTACCATCATCCACTCTTGCTCTCTTTGCCTCTCTAGATCTTTTCTTGAGCTTTTCTTCCTCAATTTGTTGGGCATGCACCATAAGGAGATAAATGTCCATGTCATGGACAAGCATAGCGGTGCGGCATTCTTTGACAACCAAGTCGGACACTCCCGACATAAACTTACTCATCTTGGTTCTACGATCCGCCACAATAGAAGGAGCATACTTAGATAGTTGAGTGAACCTTAAAGCATTTTTCCTTACACTCATATTTCCTTGCCTAAGGTTAATGAACTCGATCACCTTGGCCTCTCTCATCTCAATAGGTAAAAATCGATCAAGAAAAGCACTTTTGAATCTTTCCCATTCTATGGGACCCGCTCCTTCCGGCCTTGCCTCTTTTCATGGATTGAACCAAATTTGTGCAACCCCTTTGAGTTGATAGGTTGCTAGCACCACTTTCTCTACCAGTGTCACTCCCATAATAGCAAGTATCTTATAGATCTCGTCGATAAACTCTTGAGAATCTTCCTCAACTTTGGAGCCATTAAATTTGGGAGGGTTCAACCTTTTAAAGTCCCTCACTCATGTCGCCGACGTACCCACATTTGGGTTCATGGGAGCTACCACCTCTCTATTGAATTGTTCTGTCACGGGTTGAACAAACACTTGAAAAGCCATCCAAAACTCCGCATTGGTCACATTGTCAGCCAAAGGATCAATCGGAGTTTGAGGAGGAGCTTGGGAAGGAACTTCTTGTCCCACATTGTCTCCCTCAGTCCTTCTAGCATTAGTCCTTCTAGTAGTCATGTCCTGAAAACAATCGGGTAAGGATTAGGAGAAAAGACTTTATAGAGTTAAACTCCATGGCACGACTTAAGAAAATGAAGAAGTGAGGTTTCCTAAACATCTAGTAGCCTCTCATTCATAAATGTGGCGCGCTTCACACTTATGAAAAAGACTCTACTAGACGTGGTTTGAGACATCCTAGAACCATTCTAAACCTTGTGTAGTAATTACCAAGTTTGTCACGACCCAGGGATACCCCCTAGATGTAAAAAGACGTACAAGACCCCGAGAGGTCTCATACCAGCCAACTAGCATATCATAACATAAAGTAATAGAAAATGCTGCAAAAATTTAAAACATTTCAACACAATCAAAGTCTTTTATAAAACAAGCGGAAGTCTAATACCATAGACTCAAACCATCTAAAACAACATGAATAAAGTCTTGGGACGCAGCCCATACAATAGTCCAAGACATAAAATAAAAACATGAGAGAAAAGGGTGATCACATCTTCGAACACAGTGAGGACTCACCAAATCTTCACTTCCTTGATAAAAAACGAAGCTAGCCACGAGTGTGAGAATCTAAGTCGCCGAACCCTACATTTGATAAGAATGTAGGAAAGAGTATGGGTTAGTATAATTAAGTACTAAATATGATAGCTAGCATAAACAACATAAACATCATGGTTAGTCAATTTAAACCATGAGCATAATCATGCACACACATCAATATCATAATAAGAAATGAATACTTCTCAAGCAAACTTACCCATCCTTAGTCAAGACTTGGGTCATCACCTCTTAGTCAACTTACCTCATGGAAGGTACCTCAAGCAACAATCCAAGCAATTCATTCTTCATAAGATAGTTCACATAGTTTATACCTACTTTTAAAGACATGGGGATTTGCCTTTTTGCCTAACTTACAAAGGCTAATGGGTATTCGACTCTTGCCTTAATTACTTTTAGATTGTGGGTACTTGCCTCCACAACCTCATCATATGACACAGGTATTCACCTCCACATTATTTCATAAGGAGCATGGGTACTCGCCTCCATGTCCATTCATCATAATAGGAACGTGGGGACTCACCTCTTGTTCAATTCTAACGATTATGGGAATAACCTCATCTCTTTTCACATGGAGGTCTAGGGTAATCGCCTCTAGCCTCAACAATTACATCATCCTTTTAGTCTAAATTCATTTTAGATCAGCATTCCTTTCAAACCTAGAATCATTCATGTGAGTAAGCCTTTAACATTCATACATTCATAATTAGGCAATTGATGTTGGAAGTATCCCTTCCTCAACAATAACATCAATTACCAACAATTAAAGACATAGAGATTCACCTCTTTGCCTAACTTACAAAGGCTAATGGGTATTCTCCTCTTGCCTTATTTACTTTTAGATTGCAGGTACTTGCCTCCATGACCTCATCATATGACACGGGTACTCACCTCCACATCATTTCATAAGGAGCATAGGTACTCACCTCCATGTCCATTCATCATAATAGGAACGTGGGGACTCACCTCTTGTTCAATTCTAACGAGTATGGGAATCACCTCATCTCCCTTCACATGGAGGTCAATGGTAATCGCCTCTAGCCTCAACAATTACATCATCCTTTTAGTCTAGATTCATTTTAGGTGAGAATTCCTTTCAAACCTAGAATCATTCATGTGAGCAAGACTTTCACATTCATACATTAATAATTAAGCAATTCATGTGGGAAGTATCCCTTCCTCAACAATAACATCAATTACTAACAATTCATATCATAAGCTTTATTCTGAAAGCACTACATATCATGATCATCATCTATGTTTTATTCTCAAGCAATACTAATCATAATTCATAAATCCTGTAAGGACAAGCCTAAACCCACAAAGTTTCCCTTCATGGCATCAACCCAATTATATCAATTCTAGGTTATAATCATGTAATAGGCATGGATACATATAATTCACTCCAATAACATGTAATTATACAAATTCTATCATAAACAATCATAATCCACTCAATTGGATCAACAATCACCATAACCCACAACATTGGAAGAAACCCTAGCTAGAATGGGAGAATTCTTCATCAATTGGGGGAATTCTAAGGGACTCCATGGATGAAAAGCTAACATACCTTGGATACAATGCCCTTAATAGCTTGGAGATTGGGAGACTTTCTCTTGACCTAGCTCCAATTTCTTCTTCTTCTTCCAACTTCTAGAGAGAGAATATTTGAGAGGATTTTTGGGTTTTATTTTGGGATTTGAGAGAATGAGTTAAAATGGGGGATTTTGGGGGTTAAAAATACTAATATAGGTTGTCTAGACTTAGGCAAAACGACACCACTTAAATTTAATTAAAATCAGAAAAAACCCTTAAGTCCGTAAAATAACTGCCCAATCACCAACCATGAGACCATGACCGACGGACCGTGGATGCACCTATGGTCCGTCCTGGTAAACCGTGGGTTGGTGGTCTGGGACTTGGTTTTCTGGACTTAGACCTACGACTCCCAATCACGGGTCGTGGACCCATCCATGGGGCGTGGTTACTGCCTTAGGTAGTGTTCCATGGTGGTCATCCACGAGGCCCACCTACGAGGCGTGGGTCCAACCATGGGGTTGGTTAGCCCTCGTGGGTGACACCTGGAAGCTCTGAAATTTTTCTAACCTTTCCTCTTTCGGGTATGGGGTGTTACAATAAACCTCCCATATTTTGATGCTCAACTTTCAGTTGTTGACAATTAGGACACTCAGCCATAAATTCTGCAGTATCTTTCTTCATCTCATTCCACCAATAGACCT
This sequence comes from Solanum etuberosum, assembly GCA_029582245.1. NCBI lineage: Eukaryota > Viridiplantae > Streptophyta > Magnoliopsida > Solanales > Solanaceae > Solanum > Solanum etuberosum. The sequence continues at coordinate 20,689 of JAJONR010000509.1, forward strand.
TCCGCAAGTCACGGTACATCTTGGTGGCTCCCGGGTGAATGGAATATTGAGAACTATGAGCTTCTGATAAAATCTACTCTCTCAAATCATCAACATTGGGAATACATAAACAACCTTAATACATAAGTACACCATCTCCCATTTGGGAGAAAGCCTCAACACACTTTTAAATCACCGCGTCCTTCAATTCCATAAAAATCAGATTGAGACCTTGCTTGGCCTTCACATCTGACACAAAAGCCGAATCTGAACTATTATATACCATAACATTACCTTTGGTGGAGTCAACCAACCGAAAACCCAATAGGTCCAATCTATGAACATCTTGAACCAACTCCTTCATACAATTCTCAGTATGAGCAATACTACCCGTTGATAACTGACTTAGAGCATCCGCCACAACATTTGCCTTGTCGGGGTGATAGAGGACACTCATGGCATAATCCTTTAGTAACTCAAGCCACCTCTTTTGGCAATGATTTAAATCAATTTGCTTAAACAAATATTGCAAACTTTTATGGTTGGTAAAAACATCAACATGAACACCATATAAGTAATGCCTCCAAATCTTTAAGGCAAAAAAGATTGCTGCTAGTTCCAAATCATGGGTAGGATAGTTCTTTTCATGAATCTTATGTTGCCGTGAAGTATAAGCAATAAATTTCCCATTTTGCGTAAGGACACCGCCTAGGCCAACTTTTTAAGCATCATAATAAACCACAAACCTATCAGATCCTTCCCATAATGTCAACATTAGAGCGGAGGTAAGTCCATAGTTCAATTCTTGGAAGCTCTTTTCACACGCTTCAGACAATACGAACTTAACCTCTTTTGGTTCAATGTCATTTATGAGAGGTCATCAAATAGAACCCTTCAACAAACCTTCTATAGTAATCAGCTGAACCTGAGAAACTTCTAATATCCGAGGGTGATACAGGTCGACAAAAACTCTTAACCGCATCCGTCTTTTTAGGATATACCTCAATACCCTTATCAAAAAAAATGTGTAACATCCCAAAAAATTTTAAGATAAGATTCGAGTCATTCTTTATTTGTGAATAAGATTTCACCGAGTGATTCAAAATTTTCTTATATGTTAAGGTCACTAAAATTTCCTAGCATAAAGTTGAGTTGAAGACTTTCCTTCCAATTGAGTTTCACGATGAGATTTTTCTTGGATCAACTTCAAATGACCATATCTCTTAGAATATAAATAGTTATGTTGCCCATAACCTATCAAATTAAAGGTATTTGAATCTTCTTTCCAACACCACCAATTTCGCAACAATTCAAGGTTTGAGTAAAAATTATGACCATTTTAGTAACCTGATATAGTGTAGTGATATATTAGCCGACGGAAAAACATAAAAAAGTCGTTTGTCTTTTTACCTCTAATAAAGGAATTTCTTGACTAATTAAAGACCCAAAAAAATCAGATTTTCATCTCTTAATCCATCATTCTCTTCCGAAGCCGGTCTCAACCAACCGGCCCCGGACTCTCCCAACCCTGGTGAACCCGCAGCCCCTCCTATTGCAGAGCCTTATCATCCATTACAGGAGGATGCTCTCTCAAACCCTAAGACAAATCCTTAAGGAAAAATCAAAGTAGGAGACACCATTCAAGATTCTTTCAATCTTTTTCAAGATTCTTTCAATATTTTTCAAGATTCTTCTTCAAGGTAAGTTTTTCTCCAAGAATTCCATTCTTTCCAACTCAAATTCCTCTATATAATTATGAATCACTAATGAAAATCATATTTCTTGGCAATAGAGATTTCAAGAAACTAATTCAAGGATCACAAGAAAGGTTTTCTTGATTATTTACCTTCAAGCTAGGGTTTCAAGGCTTCTAATCAAGTCTGTTTTCAAGATTCTTCAAGATTTTTCGAGAACTTTGTTCTTCCAGGTATGTAAGGCTATCATAGTATTGGAATAGATCGTCCTCACGCCCTATATCTACTTTCAAATCAGCAACAAAAGAGTAATATACAATTCTATCCCTAGATTTGAGTATTCGTGAGATAAGTTGATTTTCAGTTCTTGAATTTTTGAAATTATATTCCTAATTATTGAATTTCTATATGTTATGCATTAAAATTTTTGAGTTGATTCATTCATGTCTATGTTTCAGCATGAACCCTACGAATTGAGTATTTTTTAGAGGAGAAATATCGTTGAGTTATGAGTTATGAGTTCTTGAGTCCTTGAGTTCTTGAGTTCTGAGAACTGATATACCGTGAATTTATGTTATTTTTGATACGTTTCACTTAGAGTTTGTGTGTGTCTTCGGCAATTTTGTGTTAGAATTAATGTTTTGTGTCTAATGTTTTGCAGGAAATAGGCTTTGATGCGATTGATGATGATGCAAGCTGAAATTTGTTGAAGTAGTCACCAACGGTGCCATCGACGGACCGTAGTTCCATCGACGGACCGTGGATGGGCTGTCGTAGGTTTTGGCCTGGGAAATGAGTTCCAGTACCTCAAACCAAAGAGTACTAGGATGGACAGTTGCCCAGTCCACGAACTGTAGGTGGTGTATCGTAGGTGGAACATCAGGGAAGTCTGACAAGTGTGGAACCACGGAACAAGACGACGTACCGTAGGTCGACCCACAGTCCGTCCTGCACGTCCGTCATTGATGATCTGGGAGTTGAAGTTTCCAGTACCTGATGAAATTTTCTAAGTGTTGAGCCACGGAGGGGACCTACGGACCGTAGGTCGACCCACAGTCCGTAGGTCAAAGCGTCGTTTGAAAACCGCGTCCCAGCCTGTTATTTCCTTATTTTGTTTCCTTTTTATTTAGGACTTGTTTTCTATAAATAGGAGATATAAACCTCATTTTGAGGGGTTAGACATTATTGTATACTTCTAAGTTTGTGGTTTGAGAATTAATTGACAAACTATTAGCAATTAACTTTCCGAATTTCATTTTATAAGATTTTATATTTGAAATTCAATTGAAGATTTTGGATTTCATCAATTCTTCTTGTAAGTTCATGAATTATTTTTACCCAATTATGAATTGTGTTCTTTCAAGCATGAGTAGCTAAATCCACAACTAGGGTTGTGGGAATCATGAGCAATTAACAACGTATGAATAATAATTAAGTAATTCTTGAATAGTGTTTATGCATGTATTGCTAATTCTTTTGCTTAGAAGTCTTTTTAACAGTGACCAACATTAGAACTCGCCTCGTTTCTACTTGTCGGACGAAGGAGGTAGTTAATGAGAAAAGAATTAACAATAGAGATTTAGTGGATGCTATATAATAGTCTAATGTCAATTGGTGCGAGGGTCAAATCTAAGCCATACATTGATGTGATGTCTAATCTGAGGTAAAGTTAAGGGTTAGTAAAGTACACACTCCTAGCCGGACCAAGGTGCGTAGTAAAATTCCCTATTTGGAGGACCAATCACTTAGGAATACATAACTTACCAACTTTGCATGTAAAACTCTAGGAAAGGATTACTATTATTAGGATTACCGCGTTAAGAGCTTGTGGGGAACATGTACACCCTAGTTTCTCTCTCATATTGATAACTCAAATTTTAAATCTTGCTTACTTGTTACTTAATTAATAATTTGTTACTTACTTACAAAATCCCCCCTTTATTTACTTGTCTCAGAAATAATTTTACTAAACGAATATAATAGTGAGTTAAGTTTAAGTCTAAACTATTTTCCTCGTGGGATTGACCCCAACCTACAAGTTAGGTTCTTTACTTTATAACGATCGCTTATACTTCTTTAGGGAGGTGTAATTTGAGGGTATCAAAATTTGGCGCCGCTGCCGGGGAACTTTGGCTTTTAGATTAAGTTTAACTACATTATTGAACTTTAGTCAAGTATTTCTTAATTTTACGTTTTGTTTTTGTTTTTGTCAGGTTTCTACTTTAGTGTATGCCAAGTATACGGAGTCGAGGCGAACCCTTGACCCCCTATGATCCTGAATTGAGAAAAACTTTAAGGAAAATGACTAATCAAAGGGTACACAATAATCCTAAGGGAGAGGGTCAAGGTCTACATAGGTAAATCAGAGAGTGTGCAAGAAGTGATTGAAGCCTACTATCTTGATGAAGTCAGAGTAATCAAGGTGTCTGTGTCGTGCCGCGACGTTAAAGAAAGTGTTGCGTGTACAATCTAGCCAACTATAGGTTTTTCTTTTCGATATAGGAGTTTTCTTCTTTTATTTTGATTTTTGTAGCGCTTTTGATAGGTGTTTTATTTTTGTATTAGTGTTGGATAGATATAGAATAGGGTCCGTGCCTAAAAAGTGTCATGAAAATGTAAAAAGAAAGTCCTAATAGTTACTACGTGTGCAGGGACGAAAGGCAAAAATCTGTAGAAAATAGTTGTGCAGTGGTTTACGGACCCCATCGACGGTCCGTTTGTCCATCCACAGACCGTGGATAGCGTCCGTAGAACCCATGTAAGTTTTCTAAATTTTCTAAATGACAGAGTGACCTACGGTCCGTAGGTCGACCCACGGACCGTCGACGGGGTCTCGTGTGTCCGACCTTGGGCTTCTGCCTGACCCGACCCGGACCCCTTATAAATAAAAAAACCTTTCATTTTAAACTTCCCCCACTTCCATAATTCCCTCCCAACCGTTTCTAACCTTCCATATACCCATTATATTCCTTTCATATCCCCCATATCACTCCCCAAATCAACCCATAGACCCCATATCTCACCTTTTCTCTCTCAAATCAAAATCAATCACTCATTTTCTCTACTTTCTTCCCTAACTTCAATTTATTAGTCTGGGCTCGGTGTCGAAAGGCTAGCAGAGGATCATAGATTTCATTGCATCACACACTTACCATTGTTGAATTACTTGTAAGGTAAGTTGATTTCCCCTGAACTTTGAGTATTTCATGGTTTTAATCGGAATCACAACAATGAACTCGATGTTTTTGACTTAGGGTTGTTCGATGTAATAGTCCTAATTGGAAGTTTTTGACTTAGGGTTGTTCGATGTTTTCTGTGTAAATGTGCCTAAAATTAACTGGTCACAACCCTAAGGATGATAAACTACCAAAATATATGTTGAAATGCATGTGTAGGCCTAGTATGCTTGTATAATTGTTGAAATATGGCATGAAGTGTGAGTTAAAATATGAGACCTGGCACAGCATTGACCCACGGCCTCAACCCACAGAACGTAGGTCAAACTACGGACCATAGGTCAAGGCCCGTGGACCAGTGGCACCCCTGAATTTTCTTAAGTGTAGAACCACGGTGTGGACTACGGTCCGTCGTCCCATCGACGGACCGTTCTGCACATCCGTGGTTCCAATATCTGGGACCTGATGTTCAACCATCTGACCTACGGAGGGGACCCACGGACCTTCGTTCCATCGACGAACCGTAGGTGCCCACCGTGGGTTGACAGTTCAACTACTGTCCAGATTTTTTTGAGTTTTTTGTTAGGGACCGATTCTTGTTCTAAAATTTATCCATAAGTCTTTTTAAATTGTTTTGGTACTAACTATGACTCCACAGGTACCATGGCCTCCAAGCAAGCTCTAACCTATGCCGCTAAGGAAAAGTCCAAATTCGTCGCTCTTTCACGACATCTGATCTTTAAGGAGGACGTTGAGGACACTGAGTACATTTATCCACCACCAGGACCTCCCCCACTGCCCCCTGCACTACCAGGAACCGAGCTCAGCAGGTTCACTCCGACGTGGTCACTGCCCCCTAGTCTGAGGAGGGGGCCATATAGATCGTAGCACCAACTGGCTCAGACTCGCAGTCCGACTCTAGTTCTAGCGGCAGTACCGCCTCTTCAGAAGACTCAGATAGCTCTAGCGACAGATCGGTACCAAGGATGATGAGCCTAACAGGTGGTCTGTCCCGGGCCAGTATCAGCTTTACATCAATGGCAAAATGTTGAATGAGCACAAGAGGCCGACCAGGACTATGACTGAGGAGCACCGGGTCCTTACAGGAAGCCTCCACACTACACCGGCTATTGAGGAGCTCTTCCGGCGACACCGATGTGAGTGGATGGCACAGAACCCCGGGAAGTACAGCGAGGAGATTACTAGGGAGTTCTATTCTTCGTATGCTGCTACCATCAAAACTCCATCTCTAAACGGGCCAAGCCCACCGCTCAGCCTCCATTTAAGTCTCTATTAGTGTGGGGTCAGATAGTCGACATATCCGAGGTCACAATTTACAGGTTTCTGTATGGCCCGGCCAACACTCTACCCATTAATACGACATAATATGACTACCGAATGAGCACTATCCAGAGCGGGTCCTTCCAGAGAAATACTGAGTAGAGGGAGGCTCTTCTGAGGTAGCTGGCATGACATATTACTGCGGATGGGGAGCGTGCTGACTGGGTTTAGACTCCTAGCTTGGGTATCAAGAAGGCTACACTGAGCTTCGCTGCGAAATTCTTTTGGTTGCTGGTCCGAAATAGACTATCCCCGACTCTGGCGGACAATGTGGTTACATGGAACCAGGAAGTGATGCTGGCAGCCATTATGGCGGGGTTCGAGATTGATGTCGCCTACATCCTTATTTTGAAGATCCATTAGAGGGCCTTCAAGGCCCCCACCACCTTACCCTTTCCGTACCTTATTTTCCAGCTCTGCAGGGAGGTTTCTGTTCCAGTATGGCATTGTGACCGGTTGCTTGATGCAACCAAGACTCTAGACATTGGCCTCATTCAGGATGATGCCAACCTCGCTGTACCGCGGAGAGAGCTACAGGTTGAGGTTCCACCTCTAGGTGATGATCTTGCAGCCGATGTTGAGAGGATGCAGGCCGATGACTCCACCATTCTGGCCACTACACCAGACACTCAGGCTCCACCATCTCCGACCACCAGTCAGGCCCCTAGCTCATCTTGACCCACTCCTTCTTCAGGGTCCACCGCCATCCCTCTAGCCCGAGTCTAGAAGTTGGAGGAAAAAATAGCCACTCTGCTTCAGCATGTGAAGCCATGGATGCATCTCTCTATTGCAGATTCCGAGGCCAGGATGGAGCACTTAATGGATCAAAAGGTTCAGGACTTTAATAAGAACTTGGATGCTTTTGAAGAGAGAGTATTGGAGAGGCCTGCACCGACCGTTGATGTGACCACCTTGCAGCAGGAGTTAGCTAGCCTCCTTGCTGATGTTGATGTAATTTTAGCCCCCCAGCGACTGAGCCAGAGTCTGCCCCTGCGGCACTGTACGATGAGGTGGTGATGTCATCCTTATTCAGTGATATTATGCCGCCACCTGACTCTTCCCGTGCTGCTGGGAAGCACCACCACTCCGACCGCACTTCTGATGCTGATGAGGACCGCAAATTGAAATAGAAGGAGCACCAGCAGACTGAGGAGGCTCGGAGGGCATCCCTACTTGATAAGGAGTTGAGACAGCAGTGGGTCCGTGAGGTGGGTCTAGCACCATCTGGCAGTGTGAGCACTACTGAGGGTGCTGCTAGTGTTGATGCAGGCGCTACTGATGGCGTCCCGAGTATTGATCCAGCGGGGTCCGAGAAACCGGACCCACCCACTTCTTGAGTGGTCTTCGGTGCATTTGCGCCACAGGTTTGCTTCACCTTCACCCTATGCCTTATTTTTTGCTTTCTCTGCATTGAGGGCAATTGCACCTTACTTTGTTGGGGGTGGGGTAAATGGATTAGAGTGTTAGGGTGAAGTCGGAGTAACCCAACTCATAATCCTCCTTTGGGGTTTTCTTGCCTGTGTTCTTTTCCCCCAAAGGACTGTTTTACTTTATGTTGAACCAGCATGTTTAGGAATGTAGGTGTAGAAGTAAGTAGAAGAATGAAAGTATGATGGCATAAAGAGCATGAAATTGATACCCGTCCAAAGGTTTTTTTATGTGCTAGATCTATAGGTTTGATGAGTTGAATGTGTTGGATCTCAACATGACATCATAATGAACTGATTTGATCTTATGACTTAAGCTAAAACTTGAACTGGGTAATCTAATAATCTGATAATGTAACAATATGCCAAGTGTGTGTGAGAAAAGCTTGAATGTTCATACAGTGTGTGCCAATGTAGAACTTGCCCCGTTGGTCCTGCTAAGATAATCTAGGCTAGAATCTGGGAAATGATCATAGGCCTTTGTTCAAATAAGTCCACTTAAACCTAAAAAGATCAAACCAAATGAAATAAATGTTCCTCTTGATCCAAATGTTTGAGCCTAATGTAGACCATTTCTTTCAATAAACCTAACCTACCTTCCCTAAAATAATTATTTTGGCCCTGGTCCCTCCTTGGACATGTGCACCTTGACTTAGGCAAAAAGCCTAAGTTGAGGGTGGCTAATTTAAAAAGTTACCTTGATCTTGGCGTTGGTCCGACATAGGATATTGTGCACCTCAACTAATGTAAAATACATAAGTTGAGGGTGGCTATGAAAGAGGAAACCAAAAGAAAAAGGGTATGAAAAGAGTTTTGTGTTGAAGGGAGAAAAAGAAAAGAAAAGAAAAGAAAGAAAAAGATGTGATTTTATTCAAAAGATGAATGATAAAAGTGCTGAAAGAAACAAAGAAAAATGAAGTAAAGGAAAAGGAAAAAAAAAGTGAAAAATATGAGCTATAAAGTCAAAAGTCACATTTGTGTTGAGGAGAGTCAAGCGAAAGAAAATAAAATTAAAGGATGTCAACAATAGGTTGAGAAAAGAGGTAAAAAGCCAATGTAATGTCAAGGAGGGCAGAAAGTCACTAAAAAGTACCCAAATATATCATACCAGACCCTGAGCCTACGTTACAAGCCAAGAAACACCTATAGTGATCTTAGTGACTAGTTTGGAGAGTCTATGCAATGAAAATAAGGGCAAGCCTATTGTATTGAGCACTAACTGTACTTGAAGTCACTTTTGAGCGTGAGTGTTGAATGAACCCTAAAACTCAAAATTCATATCTATTGTGTTAAAAAGGACTTCGTTTGAAGTGAGGGCACTAGTTACATTGTTGGAGAATTGGTACCTTTGTGATTGTGAAAAGTGTATGTTGTGGTGTCTATTGGTCGATCTATGTCATGTCTTGATCCGCATGAGTTAGCTTATTGAGTCTAGATGAAAAGGTTTGCACTAAATGAGGGATTTGAGGGAATAGATAGTTATGTAATTGCTTGAGTTTGAATGTTTGCTTCTACACGAGTATCATTTAGAGTTTTAGTGTGTCGCTTGAGGACAACCAACAAGTTTAAGTTGAGGGTGTTGATATATCGTGAAATTACGGTATTTTTGATACGTTTCACTTAGATTTTATGTGTGTCTTAGGCCATTTTATGTTAGAATTAATGTTTTGTGTCTAATGTTTTTGCAGGAAATAGGCTTTGATGCAGTTGATGATGATGCGAGCTGAAATTTGTTGAAGTAGCCACCAACGATGCCATCGACGGACCATGGATGGGCAGTCGTAGGTCTTAGCTTGGGAGATGAGTTCCAGTAACTCAAACCACGAAGTACCAGGATGGACCGTAGCCCAGTCCACGGACCGTCAATGGTGTATCATAGGTGGAATATCGAGGAAGTCTGATAAGTGTGGAACCACGGAGCAAGACGACGGACCGTAGGTCGACCCACGGTCCGTCCTGCACGTCCGTCATTGATGATCTGGGAGTTGAAGGTTCCAGTACCTGCTGAAAGTTTCTAACTGTTGAGCCACAGAGGGGACCTACGGATCGTAGGTCGACCCACGGTCCCTAGGTCAAAGCGTCGTTTGAAACCACGTCCTAGCCTGTTATTTCCTTATTTTGTTTCCTTTTTATTTAGGACTTGTTTTCTATAAATAGGAGATATAAACCTCGTTTTTAGGGGGTTACACATTATTGTATACTTCTAAGTTTGTGTTTTGGGAATTAATTGGCAAACTCTTAGCAATTAATTTTCTAGATTTCATTTTATAAGATTTTATCTTCGAAATTCAATTGAAGATTTTGGATTTCATCAATTTTTCTTGTAAGTTCATGAATTCTTTTTACCCAATTATGAATTGTGTTGTTTCAAGCATGAGTAGCGAAATCCACAACTAGGGTTGTGGGAAACATGAGCAATTAACAACGTATGAATAATAAAATAAGTAATTCTTGAATAGTGTTTATGCATGTATTTTTAATTCTTTCGCTTAGAAGTCTTTTTAACAGTGGCCAACGTTAGAACTCACCTCGTTTCTACTTGCCAGACCAAGGAGGTAGTTAATGAGAAAAAAATTAACAACAGAGATTTAGTGGATGCTATCTAATAGTCTAATGTCAATTGTTGCGAGGGTGAAAACTAAGCCATACATTGATGTGATGTCTAATTTGAGGTAAAGGTAATGGTTAGTAAAGTACACACTCATAGCCGGACCAAGGTGCGTAGTGAAATTCCCTATTTGGAGGACCAATCACTTAGGGATACATAACTTACCAACTTTGCATGTAAAACACTAGGAAAGGATTACTATTATTAGTATTACCGCGTTAAGAGCTTGTGGGGAACACGTACAACCTAGTTTCTCTCTCATATTGATAACTCAAAGTTTGAATCTTGCTTACTTGTTACTTAATTAACAATCTGTTACTTGCTTACAAAATTCCCCCTTTATTTACTTGTCTCGGAAATAATTTGCCTTAATGGATATAATAGTGAGTTAAGTTTAAGTCTAAACTATTTTCCTCGTGGGATCAACCCCAACCTACAAGTTGGGTTCTTTACTTGATAACGATCACTTATACTTCTTCAGGGAGGTGTAATTTGAGCGTATCAAGTATTGAGTTTCCTTATTGCTATTAACATCCCTGAGTTGAGTCGTTCATGTCCATAATTCCACATGAACCCTATGATTTGAGTTATAAATTTTGAAAAGATTTTTAAAGCCAACACTTGAGTTCTTAAACTGAGTTTTGAGAAAGTAAAGATGAGTTTTGAGAAAAGAGTTTCTAAATCATGATTAGTATGACAATCGAGTATTCCATCAATGTATGAGCAATATGGTATGTAGATATACCATCAATGTATATGCAGTATCACTTCCCGAGTCATTGATGATCATATTAAAATAGGATTTTGATATGTTTTTGAAAGAGTTTTCAAGTATGAATTGAGTAAGAGAATAAGGGGACTATGTATTACCAGAGGTACCAATTTTTACATTGATAAAAGAGAAACTGAGATTTCTAAATGAGTTATGAATTCAAAAGATATTTCAAAAGCAGTTACCTCTTTTAAGAGGGTAGTTTGAGCAATTATCTCAAACTAGGGGAAGAGTTATGTTTTTAAACATATGAGCATAAGTATATATTATTGGTATTAGTATTGAGCACCGATATGGGGACGAGTTCAGACAACTCAAAGTCCTCATAAACCATGTATGCCAACATGGGTAAAGAATCATACTTTTTAGATGATTTCTTATTGCTTTTTAAGCATAGCTTAGTGGATCCACTTAGTTGAGGTGTCCTATATCCCGACAAGGTATAGGACAGTTCTAGAAGCGTGGGCGAGATGTTGTATCATCATGTAGCTCATAGTGATGGTTGTCGGTTAGAGAATCTCCCAATAGAGTTAAAGTGTATTTTTATAAATCACTTATTAAGTTGAGTTCAGAGATGAGAAAGTATTTTATAAAGCTTTAAATGATTTAAATCCTTTATTTCTTTACATTCAGCTTGAGTACATTGTTATCTATTCTAGTCCTTTTTTCAGTTATTTGTTATTCAACTATATTACAAACTCGTACATTCAATGTATTGATGTCATTCGACCTGCATCTTTTAATGATGCATATACAGGTTATTATGATCCTCAACAAGAGTCTGTTGAGATCACTTCATTCGCTCGTCTTCTTATGAGTGAGACCTCCTTGCTTTCAGAGTACTCCAGTTTCTATAAGTTGTTACTAGTAGTTCTTTTGTGGAGTCGAGGGCCTTTTACCGACACTCATCTTTATACAGTAGAGGCTTCATAGATAGAAATTTTTGAGGAGTCTTTCGGTTTGAGATGTTTTATTTAAAACTTATATTTCATACTCAACCATCAAAATATGGTATGTAATTAACAAACTCTTTTTTTTTTACTTAAAACTATATACAGTTCAGTTTTGAGATTCAGTTGATTGTTTTTAAACACTTCTTCCAATTTAATGCTTATGTATGCTTGAGTTAGTCTTTCTCTTGTAGTCAGCCAGGATGAGGGTCCGCTTGAGGGCCAATAATGGTTCTCATGTGCCGGCCACGTTCAAGGTGTAGGCTCGAGTTGTGACATAATGTGACCAAGAAAAGCCACGGATCTCATCCAAAACTCACATATACTAAACTTTCCAAAGAGTTATTGGTCCTTGAGGACTCGCAACACAATCCTCAAATTATTTGTATGCTCATCATCACTTCTTGAATAAATCAAGATATCGTCAATAAAAACAATCACAAACATATCAAGGTATTGTCTAAACACCCTATTTATCAAATACATAAATGCGGCCGGAGCACTAGTCAAACCAAATGACATTACCAAAAACTCTTAATGACAATGTCGAGTTCAAAAGATCGTCTTCGTAATTTCATCTTCCTTCATCCTCAATTGGTAATAACCCGACAAGAGGTTAGTCTTAGAAAAGTAACTTGCTCCTTGTAGTTGATCAAACAAATCATCAATCCTTGGAAGAGGATATTTGTTCTTAATGGTAACCTTGTTCAATTACCAGTAGTCGATACACATACGAAGTGAACCATCTTTATTTTGAACAAACAAAACTGGAGCACCCCATGGAGAGATACTCAGTTGGATAAAACCCTTACCTAAAAAATCATTCATTTGCTCTTTTAACACCTTCAGTTCTATCAGATCAAAATGATAAGGAGGCATAGAGTCATACCCCAAACCTATACCTTGGACGTAACTGGTACTCGATAACCATTGATGGTCACCAAGCGAGCACTTGGCCCGGCTCAATACTCAGTGGAAGACTTAATCAACAATACATGACCTCAAAAGTAAAGATTTACTCAGATGTCTCAAGATAAATGACTTAGAATATGTAAAGTATTCAATTCGCTAAAAAAAAGCAACTCGAATCTTAAACACTAACAATGGAAGTGAAAAAGACTCCTCAAAATGCTACTGTCTATGAAGCCTCTATTAACTATGATAGATATTGGGACAAGACCCACAACATCTTAATAAGACTGAAAGTAAAAGTGGAATCCTCCAGAGGCAAAGAGGCTCACCAAAGCTAACTGGAACTGCAAGTGGTATCAACGAAGCGCCTATTGATGACCCTAAATACGTGTATTTGCATCATAAAAAGATGCAGGCCAAAAGGCGTCAGTACATAAATGTACGAGCATGCAAGGGGAACTCTATAACATAGACATAAGCTTGAAATGATAAAAAGGAAGAACATACTCACCTCATCTCAACTCAACTCAACTCAAGAATAATCAACTCAATTCAATATAAAAGCAACAATAAAGATGCAGTATAACAAAAACTTTTAAAACAGTAGATAATAACTCAATGTATACCAAAATAAAATAATTAACTCGTTAATCTTATTTGGGAGATTCTGTAACCGACAGTCATTACTATGAGCTATGTGATGATACAGTGTCTCGCCCACGCTGCTAGAACTGTCCTATACCTTACCGAAATATAGGACATCCTCAACTAAGTGGATCCACTAAGCTATGTTTAAAAGTAATACGGAATCATCTAAAAAGTATGATCCTTTACCCATGTTGGCATACATGGTTCATGAGGATTTGAGTTGTTTTTTGAACTCATCCCTATATCGGCGATCAATACTACTTCCAATAATATATAAATCATGCTCATATATTTTAAAGAAAACATAACTCCTCATCAATTTGAGATTATTACTCAAAATGTTATCTTAAAATAGATAATACTCAAAACTCCTCATGAACTCATTTAGAAATAAGTGTTTCTCACATTTTAATGTAAAAGTAATTACACTTGGGAATACTTAGTTCCAATATACTCATTTTGAAATATGCAACTCAACTCTCCTCATACTCAAACTCAATTACTCAAGTCTTGAAGATAATTTATAAATCATTGTAAAAAGACTTCTCAAAATGACTCAAAGAGGTTTCTCAAACTTTACTCTTAATCTTTACTTTGACTAAAAGAGCATCAGCATCAACATTAGCCTTACCTGAGTGATAGAGAATACTCATCTCATAATCGTTCAGTAACTCAAACCACCTTCTCTGTATGAGATTAAGATCTTTCTGACTGATAACATACATAATACTATTGTGATCGGTGGACACATCTACATGAACACCATAGAGATAGTGACGCCATATTTTCAAAGCAAATACTATGGCAGCCAAATCGAGATCATGAGTTGGGTAATTCTTCTCGTGAATCTTAAGTTGTCTGGAGGAATAGGCTATAACCTTACCATTCTGCATTAGTACACAACCAAGTTCAACTCTGGACGCATCACAATACACAACAAAGCCTTGTGTACCCTCCGGTAGAGTCAATACTTGGGCAGTAGTTAACCAGGTTTTCAATTCATGAAAGCGCTTCTCACAAGCTTTAGACCATTGAAACTTTTCTTCTTCTGAGTCAACTTTGTCAAAGGGGATGAAATTGATGAAAACCCCTCGACAAACCTCCTATAGTAACTAGCCAATCCGAAGAAACTCTTTATATCAGTTGGAGATGTGGGTCTGGGCCATTTCTGCACAGCTTAAATCTTTTGAGTGTCGACTCAAATCCCTTCACCAGACACAATGTGGCCTAAGAACACCACGGACTCAAGCCAAAACTCACACTTAGAAAATTTGGCAAACAAGTCCTTATCCTTTAGAGTTTGGAGAACTACTCTGAGATGACTAGCATAGTCTTCCTCATTCCTCGAATAAATTAGAATGTCATCAATGAAAAGGCTAAAAAACATATCAAGATAGGTCTTAACCACTCTATTCATAAGTTCCATGAACGATGCAAGAGCATTAGTCCAGCCAAAATACATAAAGAGAAACTCATAAAGACCATAACAGGTCCTGAATGCTGTCTTTGGAATTTCACTCTCTCTTACCCTCAACTGATGATAGCCAGATCTGAGGTCTATCTTAGAAAAACAAGTGGCATACTGAAGTTGATCGAAAAGATCATCAATTCTCAGAAGGGGATACTTATTCTTGATAGTGACCTTATTCAATTGGTGGTAATCAATACACATCCTAAGAACGGAGTGCCCCAAGGTGAGACACTTGGTCGAATGAAACCTTATCAAGAAGGTCTTTTAACTACTCTTTTAACTCAACTAGAGCCATTCTATATGGCAAAATAGAGATAGGTAGAGTATCAGGAAGAATATCTATGTCGAAGTCTATTTTTCTCTTAGGAGGGACTCCGGGAAGATCATCTGGAAAGACCTCTGGAAACTCACTCACAAATGGAACTGACTGAATAGGCGGGTGTCTCAATACTAGAGTCATTAACTCGGATTAAGTAATAGATGCACCCCTTGGAAACTAACTTTTTGTCCTTTAGGTACGAAATAAAAAGACCCTTAGGCACTTCTGAACTACTCCTCCACTCTATTATTGGCTCATTAGGAAACTGGAACTTTACTACTCGAGTTCTACAATCAGTTGAGGCATAACAAGCATGAAGCCAGTCCATATCTAGAATAACATCAAAGTCCACCATGTATAACTCTCAACTAGAATAGATTCACCAACAGGTGTGGATACACAGAAGGGATCAGGAATTCGCTTGGGAAGGATATCAAATCTCATAGTAATATATGTAGTCACAAAAGATAGACTCTCACCTGGAGAAAGCAATGCATATACATAAAAAGTAAAGACTTTGATCATACCAGTGACAACATCAGGTGAGTTCTCTTGTTCTTGGTGACTGTTGATAGCATACAGACAGTTTGCTCCTCCCCTTGTCCCTAAAGTAGCTCCTCTAGGTGCAGCTTTGTCTCCTGGAGTCGCTGAAGAAGATTGTGCTCTATTGCCCCCATTACTATTACTTGGCCTATTCTTAGGACACTCTCTCATGAAATGATTTGTTTTACCACACTTGAAATGGCCAGTTGAGCCATCACAACACGCTCCTAGATGGTTCCTACCACACTTAGCACATGTAGGAGTCCAGTTGGGCCCTTGTGCCACACTACCTTGAGACTAAGTCGGTCGAGCTCTGAAGTTCTATGAATTCTAATTCTTGAACTCACTTCTATTCTTTGGTGCAAGTAAACTAGCAGATGATGGAGCAGGTCCAGTTGGCTTTTGTTGAAAAGATGACTGGTTTGCATTACCGGCCTTGTGCTGCTCGGATTCATTATGTGTTGTCTTAACCTTGTTACTGCGAAACTCTTCCCTATCTCTCAACTTGTCCTCCTCAACCTGGTGAACATGGATCATGTCCCTGATCAACATAGATGTCTTACCCTCCTTACTCGACAAGCAAGACAACCCAGACACAAACAAGCTCATCCTGCTCCTCATATCAGCAACCATCTCCGGAGCATAACAGGACAGTTGAGTGAACTTGAAGTTGTACTCATGCACACTCATGGATTCTTGCTTAAGAGTGAGAAATTCTCTTACCTTTTCCTCTCTAAGCTCACGGGGAAAGAACCGCCCCATGAAGGCACTTTCAAACATAGCCCAGCTCATAAATGGTGCCCTTTCAGCTCTACTCTTCTTTCATTGGTCGTACCAGCTCCTAGCAACACCTTTGAGTTGGTATGAAGCTAACTCAACATGCTCAGCATCTGCAACAAGCATCACCTCAAATACTTCATGTAGTTCTTCCACAAAATTTTTTGGATCATCAGTGACAGTTGACCCTGTCAAGTCTGGAGGATTCATCCTCAAGAACTCACGGATCCTGGATGTATCAACCACATCCTGACGAATCCCTCTTTGTTGTGCAGCTTGGTTGGTCACAACCTGACTCAACATCCCGATACCATCCCGAAACTCAACATTAGTGACCTCTCCTTGGGGTTTCACTTTTGGTGCATTGGGTACCCCTTGATCCCGAGGGTCAGCATTTCTCCTAGAAGGACGACCTCGAATAGCTCTTTGTGGAGACATGATCTAAAAGACACGCACAAGAACAAATTAGAAAGAATCTTTAATAGAGTTGAACTCTATCGTAGGAAAAGAGTATGAAAGAAGTGAAATATTTCCCAAATGTCGTAGGCTCCTATTTATAGATGTGGATACTTCACACCGATAACTAGGACTCTAACACTACGGCTTCATAGACATCCTAGGACTCTTGAACTCTGGGTGCTGATACCAAGTTTTTAACACCCTGAGCCTACAACCTGGATGTAACTGACACTCAAGAACCATTGTTGGTCCCCAAGGGAACCCTTTGCCTGACTTTATACTCAGCGGAAGACTTACTCAACAATACATGACCTCAAAAGTAAAGATTTACTCAAATGTCTGAAGATAAATAACATAGAATATGTAAAGTATTCAACTGGCAAAAATAAGGCAACTCGAATCTTAAACATTAACAATGGAAATGAAAAAGGCTACTCAAAACACTACTGTCTATGAAACCTCTAATAACAATGATAGATGTCGGTACAGACCCACGACATCTTAATAAGACTGAAAGTAAAAGTGGAATCCTCCGAAATCAAGGAGGCTCACTACTAATAACTGGAACTGCAAGTGATATCAACGAAGCGCCAGTTAATGACCCTGAAAACCTATATCTGTGTCATAAAAAGATGCAGGCCAAAAGGCGTTAGTACATTGAACGTACGAGCATGCTAGAGGAATTCTAAAGCATAGACATAAGCTTGAACTGATAAAAAGAAAGAACATACTCACCTCATCTCAACTCAACTCAACTCAAGAATACTCAACTCAACTCAAGGATACTCAACTCAATTCAATAAAAAAACAACAATAAAGATGTATTACAAAGAAAGCTTTTAAAATAGTAGATAATAAATCAATGTATATAAAAATACAATAATAAACTTTTTACTCTTATTTGGGAGATTCTCTAACCAACAATTATCACTATGATCTATATGATTATATAGCGTCTCTCCCAGGCTGCCAGAACTGTCATATACCTTGTCGGGGTATAGGACATACTAAACTAAGTGGATCCACTAAGCTATGCTTAAAAGCAATAAGGAATCATCTAAAAAGTATGATCATTTACCTATGTTGGCATACATGATTTATGAGGATTTTGAGTTGTCTCAACTCATCGCCATATCGGTGCTCAATACCACTCCCCATAATATATAACTCTTGCTCATATGTTTTAAATAAAACATAACTCCTCCTCAATTTGAGATAATTACTCAAAAGGTTCTCTTAAAAGAGATAATGCTCAAAACTCCTCATGAACTCATTTAGAAATCAGTGTTTCTCTTATTTTAATGTAAAAGTAACTACACTTGGGAATACATAGTTCCCGTATACCCATTTTGAAATATGCAACTAAACTCTCCTCATACTCATTCTCAATTACTCAAGTCTTGAAGACAATTTATAAATAATTTTAAAAAGACTTCTCAAAATCAGTCAAAAATTTTCTCAAACTTTAGTCTTAATCTGTACTTTGATTTGAAATGAAGATTTAAGAGCTATGATTAGAATGTAGGATCCCTCAATGATTTAGGAAGGCTTCGATAGTTGATAATAAGAAACGAGCCAAGACACAACGGAGAACAATGGCACGACGTGGATAATGAATTAAATTTTTGGTCGCAAAATAAGTTTTGAGACAGAGGACTTTGTATCCTCTCTCTGACGCGTATAGGGGTTAATTATCTAGGGATTAAATTTTTAATGCGCCTCCGCGATGCGGACCTGGGCGCATATTTTTTGCCTGATCTTTTCTTCCTCTCCCAAACTCGATACCATTCATACCCACTTCAGTTCTATGGTACAGTTTCACAAAATTTGACAAACCAGAACGCTTTCAATGAAACCCATGCAAAACTCATCAAGAATAACACTCATTCGCAAAACCCTTGCCTCAAGAACTCAACAAGACTCCATTAATAATGAATGAAGCTAAAACCTCAAGAACTTCATCAAAAATCTCAATCAATCAACTTTAGAACAAATTCATAGCTGAAATTTACATGATTAGTGTGCGGGCGAACAAATCTAAAACTATGAAATCTTACATACCTCAAAAGAACCATGTTCTTAGTGATTTCCCCAAATTCTTGAAGAACTTCTTGAAACCTCCTCTTTTCTCCTCTTGAACTTTTCCCTAACTTTCTTGAATGCTTTAGACTTAAGGGAAAACTGATTTTAATCATCTTGGACCCATAATTGGGTGAAAAAAATGTGTAGGCCTAGTGGGGTAAGGAAAGACCAAAATACCCCTCATTAAAATGAATGAATTTCCTTAACTGGATAGGCTGTACTCAAAAGGGCATATCTCCCTCATCCTAACTCAAAATTTAGCAAACTCTGCGTCGTTGGAAAGATGACGTAATGACCTTCGGTTTGATATCTCATGGGCCACCTAACTGATCATGTACTGAAAGTTATGGTCGTTTGAAGTTGACCCTCAACTCACAATTTAAGAGTAACTTGAACAAATCTCAATTTAGCTCTTTCAAATTTAGTTTCTAGATTTAGCTCTTTCTAAGACCGAGGTGTTACAGATAGAGATAGGTTGCATATCTGGGAAGAGGTTAATACCGAAGTCTATTTCCCTTTCGGTAGGAACACTGGGTAATTCATTGGGATACACTTTTGGAAACTCATTAACAATGGGGACCGACTCAAGAGTAGAGGTTTCGGAACCCGTATCCTTAACCCGAACAAGATGATATATGTAACCCTGAGAAATCTTTTTTCTAGCTTTAAGACAAGAAACAAACTTACCCTTATGAATAGAATTTCCTCCTTTCCACTCTAGAGAATGGGTTCATTTGGAAACTAAAACTTGACTACTCCGGTTCTACAATCTATAGAATCATAACTAGAATGCAACCAATCCATATTAAGCATAACATCAAAATTTCAAATATCAAGCTCTACAAGATCAACATAAGTGACTCTATGGGATAAGGAGAAGGGACACTTTCTATAGACTCTCTTAGCCACAATAGATTCACCAATAGGAGTAGAGACAAAAAAAAAGGGTCTAACAACACATTCGGAGCAACGTCATATCTCATAGCCACATATGGTGTCACAAATACAAGTAAACATAGGGATCAAGTAAAGCAGAAACATCAAGATGGAAGACTTTCAACATAACGGTAACCACATCGGGAGAAACCTCTTCATCATGAAGAGTTTGAAGTGCAGAATTTTTTTTTTCTTTTGACTCCCACTAGAACCTGACGAAGGATAGGGTTGTGCCCGTCGATGATTATCTCATTCATTCTTAGCAACAGAGGAACAATCCTTATCTTATGATCTATCTTGCAACAACCAAAACATGCATTGGATTTGGCTATGCATTTACCCTCATGCTTTCTTCCACATCTAGCACAAGTAGACAATGAAAATCCACCACTATTTCCTCATTGAGACTTAGGATAAGATACCATATCTTTGTTGAATTTAGGAGACGGAGCATTGAAGGAACCCTGACCGGAAAACCTTTTTCAAAACTTAGGAAGACCATGTTCACCAGACCACGAATGTGAAAAGTCACCATAACCGGACCTTACCTTTTCTGTCTCCCTCAAGTACCTTTGCCTCCCTCATCTCAAAGGGAAAAAACCTATCAATGAAAGAAACCTTAAACTTCTCCCAATCAAGAGGACCCTTATCTACCACCCTCTCTTCCTTCCATTGTTGAACCACAGTTGTGAAACACCCTTAAGTTGATAAGAGGTCAATTCTTTCTTTTCCACCAGCGTCACACCCATGATCATCAACACCTTATACACCTCATAATGAACTATTGAGGATCTTCCTCAACCTTAGAACCATGAAACTCTAGAGGATTCATTCTAGTGAAGTCTCTCACTCTAGTTGCCACCGTACCCATAATTAAGTTTATGGGGACCACAACCTCCTTATTTGATTGAGCCATCATGTCTTGAGCCAAAACTTGAAAACCAGCCCTAAACTTTGCATTAGTCACTTGTTCGGCCAAAGGGTCAACCGGAACTAGAGTAGCTTCTTGAAGAGCTTCTCATTCTACATTTTCACCCGTATTCCTTCTAACGTATGCTCTTTGAAGGGCCATATCCTGAAAATCATCGAATAGGGATTAGGAGAGAGACATATAGAGTTAAACTCTATCGGACTACTTTAGAGTGATGAAAGAAGTGGAGTTCCCTAAACATCTTATACCCTTTCATTCATAAATGTGGCGCGCTTCAGACTCATTAACAAGACTCTACTTGACGTGACTTATGAGACATCCTAGGACCCTTCTAAACATTGTGAATTAAATACCAAGTTTGTCATGACCCAAAGTAGATCCTAGGCGTTACATGGCATATCGAGCCCCGAGAGGCCCTACACAAGCTACTTAGCATACATCATACAAGATAATAAAAGTAAAGAGTTTAAAAGTAGCATTTCATATAAAAGAGTTTGACAAAGGTGGAAGTCTAAACATATGTCTCAAAGCCATCTATTACATCATAAGGAAAGTGATTGGGATGTAACTGATACATCACATATAAAGTCTAAAAATGAAAATAATGTGAAAGCGATAAAAGAATCTTGGCCCTTGGATCATTAGGACTTGCCAATCTTCAAAGCTCAAATGAATCAGCTAGCCATCAGTATGGGGAATAGGAGTGTCGGACCCTACATTAGTGAAACAATGTAGGCACAAATATGCATTAGTAAATGGAATATACCAAGTATGATAGCAATGCATAAGAGTTATGAAATCATGCTAGAGGGACCTTATATTACAAGCAATGACCAAGATAAATCCTAAAATAATATATTAGAAAACATTTGTCATAATCATGGTCAATGCAAGTTAAACATCGTATAAAACACTTATGATATAATTAAGAAAGTAACCTTAGTTCGTTATTTTGGGAACTTTGCCTTTAACCAGTATAGACCATGTGAGCTATAACATGGAATCCGCTGAGTATCCCACACCGAAAAGAGATATCCATACTGACCAAGGTAAGACCATAAACTTGAGCTCAATTAGATCCACTAGAGAATGTCTATCTAAGACAAACCTATGGTGGCACATAGTTATGGAGCATGGGTAATCGCCGCTTGTCCACTCGGAGCTAAGAATAAATCCCAAGGAATAGTTATTAATCTTAACTTGCCTTTTTATTTATGCACAAATAAGTAGCCGATCCAAGCTAGAGTTCAATTTAGAATGGTTCCTTAATCTTGATTAAACTTAGGTGAGAAAAACATCCAGCCTTATGAATCTTTTTTGTGAGAAAACCCTTTCACAATTATGTTTTGAGAGGTATGTGAGAAATCCTTTCACAACCACAACAAAAATCTATACTTTACACTAAAAGCACCCGTAAAACATTTATCAATTTCATAAAGAAAATACGCATATCTTCATAATTTCATCTTTCATAGTTCATAAGCTTCATCATAGAATCATAGTCTACAAATCATGGTTCATGCATGGGTTCATGTGAAATCAATTTTAAAATATGTAATTACTTTAATTCATCCATAAAAATATAGAAAACAATCAATTGGATCATAATTGAAAAGAACCCACGAGATTGAATACAACTCTAACTTCTATTGGAGATTCTAACTTGTAAAATTGAAGAATTTCGAAACCTATAGAGGAAAGGACTCCTTAGGTTAATACTATCATACCTTGATGTCAAAAATCCACAAAGATTGGAGGATTGGAGACTTGTGGTTGAACCCTAGTTCTTTTTTCTTTTTCCATAGACTTGAGAGAGTTTGGGAGGACAACTTTGGTTAGTTTTAGGGAATTCTGGAGAATGAGTTTAAAGTGGTTAATTTGGGGTTTAAAATCATTATATACGGTTCATGGTAGAAGGGGAAATGACACATTTTAGGCATTAATCGATTAGGGACAAGACTAAAATACCCTTCGAATTACCGACCACCATCTATGGTTTGGACCTTCCGGCCGTAGGTCCTTCTATGGAACGTACAGGTCAACCGTCAAAAGTGATCAGAGACTCTTAATTTAACAAACATTTGATGAAATCGATGTACGGATCGTAAGTCTTCCTATGGATCGTACATGCTAACCGTAGAATCCAACATTAAGCTTTAAAATTCCACTAAGTCTGGGTCACCTACTGGACTTATCTACGACCCATACAAAGGTTGACGGATCGTCCTGGTGAACTGTAAAAAGGATACTGGACTTGATTTTAAAATTTTATTTTCTGAATTCTTACGGTTTCCATCTACGGCCCGTAGAAGCTTCTACGGTCCATAGATGGGACCCGTAGACACATACACCAGCCCAAAAATGTATTTTTCCTTCTTTTCCAAATCTGAGATTTTACATAGCCATAACTGGTTCAGGTGGTGGCTCAGTTGGTCCCGGCACCACCGACAGGTCTGGAACCTGGGCTACTAGAGGATCCTCTACTGGCTTTGGACCTTGCTCTCTAACTGTGGTGGTGATGTATCCTTACCTAGCAATGGAGGTCTACCCCTACCCCTAGCTGTTGTACGGCATGTACAAGCCATCCTTCGAAAATAGTGAAAAAGTGAGATTTACATAAACCAATAACACACAGGTTGCACGATAGCGATACAAAAGAAAGGAACTCCTATAGACATCATGTGGCCTCCCAGAGGTAGGAAACTGAAGTCTCTGCACTGATCTATAGTACTCTACTAGCTATTAGCTCTGTACAAGTGATACCGGTGAACCTAGGGCTCTGATACCAACTTGTCACGACCCGACTCCACGAGTCATGATGGCACCTACTAAAAGAAACTAGTAGGTAAGCCGACTCGTACCCAGAACAACAAGTAGTGAGTAAAAGAGTAGAACTAAAAATAAAATAGTACTAACAATAAGAAAAGACAGAAACAGAGAGAAAACCCAAAACTATATACACTAGATACCCTCCCAGAACCTCGAAGTAACGAGTAAAAAGTTGTCTAACAAGAATAAATGGAGTATAAAAAGTGGACCACAATAAGCCATCTCAAGGCAAAAGACAAGCCAACATATGTACAGAAGGAGACATGCGGATCCACGACACCAAATGCTGACCCTCGTCTCTGATATACCCAATCTGCAAAATATGGAATGAATGATCATTATTGATAACTGGTACAAGGACCTGCATCACGAAAAGATGCAGAGTGTAGCATAAGAACAAAAACAAAGGTACTCAGTAGGCATCACTGGTCGACCAAGAAAGAAAAGTAAAAACAATCTGAAGAGATTAGAATCTAAACAAAAATAGAGGTCAAAGTAGATATGAAAATAATCACACGAGTGTACCGAAAGTAAATCTAAGTACAGCTAAACTAAACTTAACTAAACCCCCATAAGCCTATAAGGTATACTCATGCACAAGTTTAAATAAAACCCAGACAGACCCCGATATGCCCGAAAGGTATACATAATAGCTATGTCTACAAGACAGAAGAGTAATCTAGATTTGAATATACGAACCACTCAACTCCCAGCCCAACTAGAAAGAGTGACAATCAACTCAACCAGTTAGCTCCCAACCCAGCTAGATATAGTGACTATAAACCCAGGCAGCCCAGCCATACAATAAACTCCCACAAGCGTCAACCAACCAACTAGCAAGAGTGCCTCGAGGGTGTGTCAACTCTATAGAGGATCTAAGATATCCCGGCCGCCTAGCCAACCAGCTCACTTCTAGGGAGTCAGTTGCCCATCTAGAATGAGTGCCCGAGGATGTATCGACTCCTACATGTATCCCCAACAATTACGAGCGCGTGGATCTTCGAATCACCAAAACCGGAGCTCGGATGAGGGAGAAATCGCTTCTTGAAAATTGGGGGTGAAAGCTGGAGTTTATGAGGTTAAATACTCGAAACTTGTCACTAAAACACAAAAATGTTGTCGCTAAAATCCTGACATCTTGTCGCTAAAAACCTTCACCAGATATCAGCACTTCAGTTGGTTGCTCAAACTCTGAATTTTCCGATAGGGTGTCCAGAATTCGTTTGAAACCTCGTGCGCGCAAATAAAATATGCCACCCCATAGAATTCTCATTCTGGACTAAACAGAACCATCAAAACTTCCATCCAAGGCCATTTCGATAAAAAGTAGGTCCCACACCCAATTTCCGGTTTAAGCTAAAAACCACAAGAAGGCTCAAAGTTAGACCGAAAGCCTAAGAAACTGCACAAAAGGTCATTCTAGACCAAACTCAACATTCCTGAGCTAACCGCGCTGACGAAATTCTCATCTGAGCATGTTTACCAAGAATATTGACTAAAGTCAACCCTTAGATTAAGCTTCAAAGTTAAAACCCCTAACGACACAAACTTACATCAGAAGTCTTGGGGCTCGAACCAACCATGCCCCTAGCCCAAAATGATCATTCTCGAGCTCATGAAACCATCAAAATTACATTATGGGGCCCTCTTCCTGAACTGCTGATTAAAAAATATGCGTTCAAGGTTCAAAAGCTCCATAAATACTAAAACTCGCATAAAAACCAAACGAACGACCAGGTGACCGAACTGTTAGTCCCACCAAGTCATTTATTACTTGGGGTAGCTATAGAAAAGCTTTAAACGATTAAAAAGAGTCATAAACATAGAAATAACCTGGAGGTCATTACAGAAGAATACTCAAAAGAGGAGTTATTTCGATATCTTTCATGTATACTTTACAAGGAACAATAATGAATATTATCATAAGATAAAAAATAATTGACGGTTAGATAAAATTAATAGGAGACTAGCGATGATGAATTTGAAGAGGAAAACAAAGGGAAAAAAAAGAAGAAGATAAATTTGATTTATTATATTTTTTATATTATATTTTTTTCAATTTTATAAAAGAAAGGTAACTGAAAAGACAAAAATTGAACAAAAAGTGATGACTAGGAAATAAGTCATGGAAAGGAATCAAATTTTTTTTCGTACTCTCTACTATGTGATTTCATGAGGCAATAGAAAACACGATGGAATGTAGATGTGACTATAATACAAGTTAAGATGAAAATTTATATAGTAGCCATTCTTTTTAAATTTAAAATTTTAAAATAATATATGAAAGTATTTATAATTAAATTTTCAATGAATATAAAGGAAATAAGATTAAATACTTATTTTTAAATGTAAAAAGGAAAACTATTGTCCTGACCCAGGGGTACCCCCTAGATGTAACAAGATGTATAAGACCCCGAGAGGCCACATACAAGACACTTAGCATATCATAACATAAAGTAATAGAAATGATGTGGAAATTTAAAACATTTTCAATAACATCAAAGTCTTTTATAAAACGAGCAGAAGTCTAATACACTTGTCTCAAACAATCTAAAACATGAATATCTTTGGGACGCAGCCCATACAATAGTTCTAAACATAAAATGAAAGACATAAGAACATGGTGGCTATCTCCTCGAATACTATGAGGACTCACCAAAACTTCAATCCTTACTTCTACTAAGATCCTAGCCACGGGGATGAAAGTCAATATCGCCGGACCCTACATTTGATAAGAATGTAGGCAAGAGTATACTAAATATGATGGCTACCATAAATCATCAACATGAGCACATAAGCATTAGTCAACATAAGACATAATCCATAAGCATAAGAGATAACAACATAAGTCATAAGCATAATCAATGCACATAAATCATCATGACATAGAAGGAATACTTCACAAGAAACCTAAAGGCATACTTAACCAAGGCATGGGTAATCCTTCACTAATCTCACTCATTCAATTAGACCACCTTGGGCCATCCTTCAAGATCATCATCTTTCATTCTCATCTTTAGCTTATCTTTTATAGACAAGGGGAATCACCTCTAGTCATACATCTCATGGAAGGCATGTCAAGCTACAATCCACACAATTCTTTCTTCATAACATAATTCACATTATTCTTGCTTTACTTTTTAAGACAAGGGGATTCACCTCTATGACCATTATGAAGACTAATGGGTATTCACCTCTTGCCATATTTAGGAATCATAGGTATTCACCTCCATGTTCCTTTTAAGGAATCATAGGTATTCGCCTCCATGTCCCAACATGGTATGACATAGGTATTCACCTCCACATCATTTTATAAGGATCATAGGTACTCGCCTCCATGTCCAACAAGATATGACATAGGTATTCGCCTCCATATCACATTATAAAGGCTAATGGGTATTCACCTCTTGCCTTGCTCTAGAAATTAAATATATTAAGGTTAGTCACCTCACACTCATCAACACATGACATGGGTAATCACCTCATGTTCATCACCTCATGACATGGGTAATAACATGAAGTTTTCAACTTAGGAATATGGGAGATCACCTCACATCCCCTCATATGAAGGTCTTGGGGAATTGCCTCAAGCCTCATCACATCTCATAGTCCTTTTACTTAGATTCATTTTAGGTGAGCAAGCCTTTCAACCTAGAATCATTCTATGTGAGAAACCTTTCACATTTATACATTCATACATCAATAGAGTAGGTCATGTGGGTAAGTACTTCCACAAAAATCCTATCTACAAATCAACATTTATATGTATAAGCTTTACTCTCAAGCCATGTTAGTCATAACTCCTCATATTAGCCTTACTCTAAAAGCCCTACTAATCATCATTCATCATACATGCCTTAATCTCAAGACAACTCTAATCTCAAAGCCTACAAGTCATAATTCATCATATAAGCTTCAATCTCAAGCATTACTAATCATGGTTCATCATGCATACTTTAATATCAATCAATTCAATTTTATATGCTTTATTCTCAAGCAATCTACAATACATACCATCAATCCTATAAGATTATCTCTAAATCCTCAATTTCCCATCTCATGGCATAAAACCCACTTTCATCAATTTCCTCTTTCTAGACATGGGTTAGGCATGGGTACATGTAATCTCATCCTAAAATAACTATTTACTATTAATTCAACCATAAACAATCATTATCCACTCAATTAAATCAACATTCATCAATACCCACAACATTGGAAGAAACCCTAACTTAAATTGGGAATTTCATCTTCACAATTGGGGAAAACTAGGGGACCCCATGGATGGAAGGAATCCATGGATGAAAAGCCATCATACCTTGATTTAAAAGCCCACAAAAGCTTGAGGATTGGAGATTTTATCTTGACCCTAGCTCCAACTCTTTCTTATTCTTCAAGTTCTAGAGAGAGAAATATTTGAGAGGATGAACTTTGGGATTCTTTTGGGGTTTTGGAAATAATTTCATGAATGGTGAATTTAAAGGGTTAAACTCACTTATATAGGGGTACTAGGCTTATACAAAACGACCTCACTTAAATCCAACTTAAACCGGAAAGTCCCAAAATAACCCTCACTTGGCAGCCCACTTTCCAGGTCTCACGAGAGGTACCACGAGCAGTGGTCCTCACCACTGGACGTGGTCCTACTCGTGGTCATGTACCAGTGGCTAGGCCACCTTGGCTTGGCCTCCAAGAGTTGAAGGTATCACCAAGAGCCTTCCTACGTTTCGTGGTCTTCACCACTGGCCGTGAAGTGGCTCGTGAAGGTGAGCCAACTTTGGGCAGCCCTTGGGGAGCTACTGCCTAGCCACTACGGACCACACCACCGGTCGTGGTCCTCACCACTGGCCGTGGTGGTGGTCGTGAAGGTGATGCAGTGCTTGGGGAAGCTTGGGCAGTGTTGGTTCCTTCCCCTTGGCCCTTGGCCCTTGGCCCTTGCCCTTTTCCTTGGCTTGAACTCTCACACTAAACCCTAGTTTAGCCTACTAGTTTCCGGGTTATTACATTATCTCCTCCTTGGGAACATTCGTCCTCGAATGACATTTCTAAACACCTTACGGAAGTAAATACTCAATACTAGCAGCCCATCATGCATGCAACTCATCTAAATGCAAACAATCAAGGAGGAACTTCATCTCCAAACTAAACACACTCAATGCAACACAAGGAAGTAAGAACTTCATCTAACAACCCATTATGCATGAAATCTCATAACTAATCAAGTCCATGGAGGAACTACCATCTCCGAGCTAAAAGCATGCTCAACACAATCTCATGGAGCTCATATGCAATTCGTTCTCAAAAAGCATTAATTCAAGGAGGAATCTCTCAACTCCGAGCTAAGGCATGTTGATTAATTCATCTCATGAAGTCTATAGTCAACTCATACTCAATGCACTATAACACAAGGAAAATCAATCATACAAACTCATTTTCTTTCAAAACACAAGATTTCATGAACATGCATCACATAAGGAAATAATGGGAACTTCTAAACACACATGACTTAAAACAAGGAGCTAACCATAAGGAAATCTCCCTTGATTCTCACTTTCTTAACTAACCGGTGTAACATCTCTACCGGAACTTCCTCATAGGAAGAACTTTCGTCTACTCCTAAACATTCTAAGGGAATTCAGGATGTCGGAACTCCAACACACTCTTTAAAACTTAGAGACATGGAAAACCGGATGCACCTATGCCAACTCACTAGGCAAAGCTAACTCATAAGCACCCTAACCACATGTCTTAAGATCTCTCATGGGCCTACAAAAAGGGGACTAAGCTTCCCTTTCATATCAAACTCACTACACCCTTCTTGGGTGAGATGTTTCAAGTAAGCCCAAATCATAAACATTAGGAACACACAATGACTTGCTATCTAAGCACACCATCTCCCCCTTGGGTGGAAGCCTCAACGGACTTTCTAAGCACCGTCTCTTTCTATTCCACTAAGGTCGGATCACTACACTTCTTAACTTTCACATCTAACACAAAAGACGATTCGGAACCATCTTAAACCATAACACTACCCTTGGTAGAGTCTACTATCCGAACAACATTACTACAACTCATAATGACCATACCAGGTTCTAAAATCCGTCTTCGGGACATCCTCACCTTTCACCCTCATTTGGTAATAACCCGACCTATGATCAATCTTAGAGAAGTAACTAGCTCTTTGGAGTTGGTCAACACTTGAATCTATCTCCCTAACCCTATTTAGGTGGTACATGCAACCCTTAAAAGTCATCTTTAAGACAAGAAATAACCCAAACCTATGGCATAGATTCCCCCCCCCCTACACTCTTGGATAGGCTCATTTGGTAGCTAAAAATTTGACTACACGGGTTCTATAATCAAATAGGAGCATAACAAGAGTGCAACCAAACCATCACAAGGATGACATCAAAATCTAGTAAAGCACAAACATCAA
This sequence comes from Solanum etuberosum, assembly GCA_029582245.1. NCBI lineage: Eukaryota > Viridiplantae > Streptophyta > Magnoliopsida > Solanales > Solanaceae > Solanum > Solanum etuberosum. The sequence goes on from JAJONR010000509.1 coordinate 50,979, forward strand.
TTAAGAAGCTTTCAACATACCGGTAACCACATCGGGTGCACTCTTTTGTTCACCTCTAGCTTGAAGTGCATAGAACCTATTCTGCTTTGGGACATTCGCACCCGAACCAATTGAACCAGATGAAGGGTAGGGTTGACACCTACGAAGACTATCTCCTTCATTTCTAGAAATTGTAGGACAATGCCTTATCTTGTTGCCCAACTTGCCACAACCAAAACAAACATTGGAACCTGCTAGGCATTCACCCGCATGTCTTCTATCACACTTATCACACACTGGTAATAGAACCCCATTACCATCGCCTTGAGGTTTAGGGTTCGACACCCTTTCTTGGTTGAACTTAGGAGTATTTGAGGGCCCGTGCCCGGGGAACTTTTATCTATACCTAGGGCGACCATGTCCATCGGACCTTGCATGACAAGAATTATCATCCTCAATTCTAGACCTCTTTTTCTCCCTTGCTCCCTCTTGGAGTTTCTCTTCCTCAATTTGCTAGGCATGGACCATAAGAAGAGCAATAGCCATGTCATTAACAAGCATAGCCATACAACATTTTTTATTAAAAAATCTTACACACCCGACATAAACTTACTTAATCCCGACCAAGGGTCGGCCACTAGAGATGGAGCATATTTCAACCATTGAGTGAACTTTAGAGCATACTTATTCACGCTCATACTTCCTTGACCAAGGTTAAGGAACTGATGAAACTTTACTTCCCTCATCTCAAGGGAAAAGAACCTATCAAGGAAAGCAGATTTAAACAATTTCCACTCTACGGGACCCTCTCCTACTGGCTTTGCTTCTTTCCATTGATTGTACCACACTTGAGAAACCCCTTTCAATTGATAAGCGGCCAATTCCACCCTCTCTACCGGAGTCACCCCCATAATAGCAAGTACCTTATAGACCTCATCGATAATAACCTGAGGATCCACCTCAACTTTGGAGCCATAAAATTTCGGAGGGTTCATTCTCATAAAGTCCCTCACTCTTGACGCCGCCGTACCCATATTTGGGTTCACTGGGGCTACCACCTCTCTATTGGTTTGGGCCGTCACAGCTTGAGCCAACACTTGAAAAGCCATCCTAAACTCCCCATTTATCACATTCTCAGCTATAGGGTCAATCGGAGCTTGTGGAGCTTGTGGAGGAGCTTCTTGATCCACATTGTCTTCCTCATTCATTCTAGCATTAGCCCTTGTAGTAATCATATCCTGAAGACCATCAGGTAAGGATTAGGAGAAAGACCTTATAGAGTTAAACTCTATGGAACGACTTAGAGTAATGAAGAAGTGAATTTTCCTAATCATCTAATAGCTTCTCATTCATAAATGTGGCGCGCTTCACACTTATGAACAAGATTCTACTAGACGTGGTTTTGAGACATCCTAGAATCATTCTAAACCTTGTGCTCTGATTACCAAGTTTGTCACGACCCAGGGGTACCCCCTAGATGTAACAATGCGTATAAGACCTCGAGAGGCCTCATACAAGCCACTTAGCATATCATAACATAAAGTAATAGAAATGATGCATAAATTTAAAATATTTTCAATAACATCAAAGTCTTTTAGAAAACGAGCAGAAGTCTAATACACTTGTCTCAAACCATCTAAAAGATGAATATCTTTTGGACGCAGCCCATACAATAGTTCTAAACATAAAATGAAAGACATAAGAACATGGTGGCTATCTTCTCGAATACTATGAGGACTCACCAAAACTTTAATCCTTGCTTCTACAAAGATCCTAGCCACAGGGATGAAAGTCAATATCGCCGGACCTTAGATTTGATAAGAATGTAGGCAAGAGTATACTAAATATGATGGCTACTATAAATCATCAACATGAGCATAACATAAGCATTAGTCAACATAAGACATAATCCATAAGCATAAGAGATAACAACATAAGTCATAAGCATAATTAATGCACATAAATCATCATGACACAAAACGAATACTTCACAAGTAACCTAAAGGCATACTTAACCAAGGCATGGGTAATCCTTCACTAATCTCACTCATCAAATTACACCACCTTTGGACATCCTTCAAGCTCATCATCTTTCATTCTCATCTTTAGCTTATCTTTTATAGACAAGGGGAATCACTTCTAACCATACATCTCATGGAAGGCATTTCAAGCTACAATCCACACAATTCATTCTTCATAACATAATTCACATTATTCTTGCTCTACTTTTTAAGACAAGGGATTCACCTCTAAGCCCATTATGAAGGCTAATGGGTATTCACCTCTTGTCTTATTTAGGAATCATAGGTATTCGCCTCCATGTTCCTTTTAAGGAATCATAGGTATTATCCTCCATGTCCCAACATGGTATGACATAGGTATTCACCTCCACATCATTTTATAAGGTTCATAGGTACTCGCCTCCATGTCCAACATGACATGACATAGGTATTCTCCTCCATATCACATTATAAAGGCTAATGGGTATTCACCTCTTGCCTTGCTCTAGAAGTTATATATATTAAGGGTAGTCACCTCACACTCATCAACACATGACATGGGTAATCACCTCATGTTCATCACCTCATGACATGGGTAATCACTTCATGTTTTCAACTTAGGAATATGGGAGATCACTTCATATCCCCCTCATATGAAGGTCTTAGGGAATCACCTCAAGCCTCATCACATCTCATAGTCCTTTGACTTATATTAATTTTAGGTGAGCAAGCCTTTCAACCTAGAATTATTCTATGTGAGAAAACCTTTCACATTTATACATTCATACATCAATAGAGTAGGTTGTGTGGGTAAATCCTTCCACAACAATCCTATCTACAAATCAACATTTATATGTATAAGCTTTACTCTCAAGCCATGATAGTCATAACTCATCTTACTAGCCTTACTCTAAAAGCCCTAGTAATCATCATTCATCATACATGCCTTAATCTCAAGACAACTCTAATCTCAAAGCCTACAAGTCATAATTCATCATATAAGCTTCAATCTCAAGCATTACTAATTATGGTTCATCATGCATACTTTAATCTCAATCAATTCATGTTTATATGTTTTACTCTCAAGAAATCAACAATACATTTCATCAATCCTAGAAGATTATCTCTAAATCCTCAATTTCCCCTCTCATGGCATAAACCCCACTTTCATCAATTTCATCTTTCTAGACATGGTTTAGGCATTGATACATGTAATTTCATCATAAAATCATGATTTACTATAAATTCAACCATAAACAATCACTATACACTCAATTGGATCAACGTTCAGCAATACCCACAACATTGAAAGAAACCCTAACTCAAATTAGGGATTTCATCTTCGCAATTGGGGAAAAATAGGGGATTCCATGGATGGAAGGAATCCATGGATGAAAAGCCATCATACCTTGATTACAAAGCCCACAAAAGCTTGAGGATTGGAGATTTGATCTTGACCCTAGCTCCAACTCTTTCTTCTTCTTCAAGTTCTAATGAGAGAAATATTTGAGAGGATGAACTTTGGGATTCTTTTGGGGTTTTGGAAATAATATCTTGAATGGTGAGTTTAAAGGGTTAAAATCACTTATATAGGGGTACTAGGCTTCGACAAAATGACCGAACTTAAATCCAACTTGAACCGAAAAGTCCCAAAATAACCTTCACTTGGCATCCAGTTTCCAGGTCTCACAAGCGGCACCATTAGCCGTGGTCCTCACCACTGGACGTGGTCCTGCTCGTGGTCATGGACCAGTGGCTAGGCCACCTTGGCTTGTCTCCAAGAGTTGAAGGCATCACCACGAGCCTTCCCACGAGCCGTGGTCTTCACCACTGGCTGTGAAGTGGCTCGTGAAGGTGAGCCAACTTTGTCATCCCTTGGGGAGCTACTGCCTAGCCACCACGGACCACACCATGGGTCGTGGTCCTCACCACTGGCCGTCGAGGTGGTCGTGAAGGTGAGGCAGTTCTTGGGAAAACTTGGGCAGCCTTGTTTCCTTCCCCTTGGCCCTTGGCCTCTTCCTTGGCTTGAACCCTCACACTAAATCCTAGTTTAGCCTACTAGGTTCCGGGGTGTTACAACTATGCTTAAAATTTGTTATCCACCCAACTTGCTACGGCATTTAAAAAATATTGGACTTGAGACTATTTTAGTAAGAACATCAGCTAACTAATCTTCAGACTATATTTTTATTTAATTTTTCCTTAAAGATAACTATCTACCTCAATATATTTAGGCCATGTTTACTTTTAAAATGATACAATTGAATTTGTTCATGTTCTTTAAAGACACCTGAGTTGAATTGAAAAGATAGTGAGGATTGTAACATACTAACTTGAAATAAATAAATAAATAAATAGTAACACAGATAACTAAGTAATGTGAATTAGCATACGCTCCGAAGAAGTTGTTCTTGCAACAGCACTAGGAAATCCAATGTTGAATATTGAGATTGAAAAGGTTAATGAACTTTGGAGTCGTTTGGTACAAATATTAGTAACGCATGGATTAGTAATGCAGGAATAAGTAATGCAGGGATTAATCGTGCATGCATTGGTAATGCATGGTTTATTTTTATCAAGTATTTGGTTCATTGTTTCTCACCTCATCTTGTGTTTGGATTAAAATTCTATTAAAAAAACCTCTTTTTTCTAATTATACATTGAATTATTATGTAATTTGGTCAAGGTAGATAATTGTCGGACAATATTATTTTTTATGGCCTTCTAAGTAGCTATGAGAAGAACAATTTTGTTGTCATGTTTGCTATTTTTTTACTTGAATTATTTGAGGATAAATAGTTGTCATCTTAATAAATTGATCACTCACAAAATGTCAATTTTCAATCTAAAAAAGATAAACCATCTACTTTTAAAAACACCGAAAAGACGGTAAACAATAGTAAAATTTAATAAATCATCTGCATTTACACAAAAATAATTGGAAGTTGTACTCTTAATATATATCACAAACGTCATGTGGTGATATATTTATCTTTTTAATTTATGAATGTTAAACTACTCACTTTTTAAATATTGTATTGGATTTATTTAGTAACAAACAACATTCTCTAAATAATTTGTTAGCTCATTTATTTAAATAAATTTACTAGTACAAATATAAAACATAAAATTAAGAAAATAAATAAAATAATTAAAATGATTTAGGGATTTTTTAATCTCTACATAGACTATCATGTGGTATTAAATCTTATATATTACTAATATCTCCAAATAGAAGGTAGTAGTAATACATCCTATAATACCATGTAGGATGTATAACTAATCCATAAATTAGTTATACATAGGCCCAAATTCATACCAAATATTGTACTAAATAATATCATACATAATACATGTACTATTTTTTTCTAATACTCCCTACCAAACGATCCTTCAGTGAACTTGGCATATTGCCGGTGTACAAATAAATTTCAGATGTCTTTCTCAGTAGGTTTTGAATCGAATTGTAGTTGACTGATTGTGTTTCCCTATGTTGGGTTATAATTTTTCGATTTCTTTGTTTGAAGAGAAAATTAAGAAAAAAATTGATGACTTGCTTGACTATTTTATATTTCTTCAGCATTGTCAACAAAAATGTTTAAACTTAACTAGAAACTCAATCAACGGTTCAAATCAATCCTGAACACCTAAAATCGTTCAAAATATTGATCAAGTCATAAATCACTTTTTCGACGTAGTAAAATTGTCAAAAACTCAAATCCAAATCCACTACAAAAAAACACATAAATTATGGAAGTTTATTATGGAGGTCAATTCAACCCCCTCGTATTGTATCAAATTATGAAGGTTTGATTAACCTTATAATTTTGGTACAATTTTTTGGGTTAGTAACCCCTGCAATCCTAAAATTTTATAATATCAAGACGCTAATTTTTATGTGCCTTCTAATTTTTTTTCCAAGCAAAAAAACGTCGGATTCAATTTTCTACCTTTAACAGGCCCAAAACTCTATTAGTTATCATCTTATGATTAGGGCTTTTGAAAATTAATTGAGAATTAAGATATGTGAAATTCATGGAGGCGGAGCTACCACCGTCTTCTTCCACAATTGCAGTGGTTGGAGCAGGAAGAGATGGAGGTGGCGGCGGTGGTTGTTGGTTCATGGAGTGCCATATTTTTTGACATAATGTGATGATGAAAGTACCTTCAATTTTGTTTGTATGTTTGTTCTATACTTGGCATCCAAAGCAAAGAGAATCTTCTCGAAGGTTTCTAATGGCAGATCGCATATAGTAGATGCTCTCTATGTCGTTCTCTTACTTGTTAGCATCTTAAATTTCAACTAAGTATTTAGTTACTATTTAATTTTTTGGTTCTGAGATTTGTACATATATCTTCATCCACAATCAAGTCTCCAAAGCTCTGCATCCATACATCTCTTCTCCTGTATCAGTTCTCGGTTTTTTCTCAATTTAACGATTGCACCATAATTTATACACTGAAAGCTTCAAAGATAAGCCACGAGACATGTGAAATCTTGTATCTACCTAATAGTAAAATAATTTGATTGAATTGTCTGTTTTAATTAAAAAGGCAATGTAATTAATAATATGTACACTCAAGTCAGAATCTAAATACAAACACTGAGATTGAAATTCACAAACATCCATTGCGCTAGAAAGAGTAATAAAATATGTCCACATGGCATAAATAGTTGATCATAATTTAGGTAGAAAACACAAACACATAACAGTTCAAGTATGAAACTCGAACATACTACGCATATCACACAATCAACAAAATCCCGTAAAAAGACTGCAACATATACATTGACTACGCATATGCTATCAGAAATATCTCAGCAAAAAGGCAACAAAAAGGGTAAGTGTTTTTAAGATGAAATACATACAAACCTCATATATCACCTTGTCACTACCAATTGCAAAGTGCTCGAGTTTGACATTTCATAAGATTTTAGCTATAATACGAACTGCCCATGTTTGTGGTCCTTGATGTGAGAAGTCATTACCTTATATGTAATGTCCTGCAACCAAGGTAAAAAATTCATACCATTTAGTAAATTCAAGAAGTTTAACTATGGGTAAGATATAGATATTAGACTCTTTATTTTTGAAGAAATGGAGACGACAAAAAATAAATACACAAGTAAACTGATCTCTTCCTTTTTCTCTTGTAAGAAATTTCAAACTCGACTCTGTTGCAGAACAATAATATACGACACATAATATGCATATTAGAGCATTTTGTAAATTACACAGGTTAATTAGAGTATTCTAGATCATGCTGTGAAAAAACAAATGCATGCTTTAGCCCAAAGATGAATAAGCAAGACAATTTACCTCTCCGATGTGCACATGGATTAAGTGTTGCGTTCATCGAAATCTAATCGTGGGGTATTAAGAAGAAGTAACACAAGTAACACCAACACCTTCTAGAAGTACCCTCTAGTTTTTTAGCACTCTTCTAGATCAATTGTTGCTGTTGGATATAAAGAAAAGAGGTCGGTTGAGGAAGTCTTCTATTGTTGATTTTGTCCTTTCTTACTCCATTATCTTAAATTTCTTCAGTGGTGAATTTGGTTACTGCTCTTTCAAAAAACCCCACTAAGATGGCCTACGGGAGGCTATCAAGCTCTAACAAGAGGAAGCAACCAGAAGCTTTAGGTATATCTATCTTCAATTATGTATGTAGCGTATTCTTGCTTCATCAACTCACAATTGATCACACCCAAGTTGAATCTTTCTTTGTTACTGAATAACATTTTGCATACTTAGACTAGACCGCATCTTCCTTGTTATTTGTGATTTAATGGTCTGTTGAATGAAGTACACTCAGTGTAAGATGATACATGATTATATCTTTATGCGCATCCTCCAATAGTTTTTGATTCTCATGAAAGTGGACTCTCGATGAACCGAGAATACCTTATTGATATGCTAATTTCATGTGAGAAAAAGTAGGTGCAAATTAATCTTCGAGTTTCTTCTGTTTCTCATTCCTCAAAGAATATTCCAGAATCATAGGTGGAACTAAAGATTAACGTTTTATTATGACTGCTCTAACTTCTTTCTTCTATGTGTTTTGATGATCTTGTGACTAAGGCACACTGGGATGCGGAGGATATATGCTTGTCTCCTTATCCAAGTCCTCCAATGATTAAAAATTCTATTGAAGGTGGACTACGGATTAACCAAGCTATCCTTGAGGGCCTCCTTCTAGAGAACCCAAAATTATTGCATACCTTGGATTAGGAGACAAGAATGTCCTCTCTGGCCCAGTGTGCTTCGGTCACAAGATCATCAAACCACAAAGAACAAGGAAGCTAGTGAAATCATAATAAAATGTGAATCTTTAGTTCCACCTATGATTCAGGAATATTCATTAAGGAATGAGAAATAGAAGTAACTCTAAGATTCATGTACACCGACTTTTTCTCAAATGAAATTAGCTTATCAACAAGGGTTGCTCGGTTCAACCTGAGTCTGCTTTTACGAGAATCCAAAATTATTGGATGACTCGAATAAGGAGACAAGCATGTATCGTCCTAGACCGAGTGTGCTTTAGTTAATAGAGCATCAAATCACAACAAACAAGGAAGCTGCAGTTAAGTCTTAGTATGCGAAATGATAATCATTATCAAAACAGGATTCAACTTGGGTATGGTCAAGCGCAAGTGGATGAAGCCATAATAGTCCAAGTTGGTTTCCGTGCAAGAGATAGAAGACTAGAAAGACAGATGGCACTGGAAAGGATACCTCTATATTTGAAAATACCGCTAGCATAAAACACAAGTTAGAATTGAGCATAATGATATAATGCATGCTTTAGCCCAAATATCAATTAGCAAAACATATTTTACCTCCCCGATGTGCAAAGGGTAAGTATGACATCCATCAAAATCCAAATGCGGGGTTTTCTGAAGAAGTACCACCAAGAACATGAACACCAAAATCTGCATAATTCAAGTTTCACTTCCACAGTGTCTATTTACATGTAAGTCTATGAAATGTTCCAGCACAAGAATCACTATACAACATAAACATCCAAAACTAGATCCAAATAAAAAATGAAAGTAAGTGAAAGATAAACTAAGCAAATATGAGTCACAGTTCAGCCAATATAACCCGGATCATGTTCATGTTACAACAAAATCATCAATCGATAGCTAAACAATCAATTTCTCCATAATAAGTAACAAAGGGCTAAATCAAAGCCAACTCCAAATCAATATATAAGACTTGATGAGAAAAAGACCAATCAAGTGACCAATTATGAATCCCACTTAGTCAACAGGTCTAAAATTATGCTCACAGAGTCACACAATTGCCAGTCAACAAATAAGGTATGAATTTTCCATAACATAGAGCTGGAACCTGCTTAAATTTTCATCATCTCATTCATACTGTAACCCCATCACCCCTTAATTAAGTAATTACCTATACAAACACTAAAAATAAGAGTCTAGAAAGTCTCAACTTACCTTAAGTCTGAATCACAAAGTGCAAAATTATGACTTTTCCCTTCATTGAGCCTCCGAAAGAGACTAATTCTATCAAATATGATATCTACGTAAGTATAGGAGTCCATAGACATCCATATTGCTATACTACTATCCCGATCCCAAAAGAAAAGCTCCAAGTCCTCATGGTCAAAACAATGATTATCTTTTAAAACTAATTTAGTCAACATATTGGCTTTGAAACCAAGTTGACAATCACCTAATCGCCCAAATCATAGATCACTTGCTAATTTACCAATATAGGGTATAACATAGACGTCTCGATTAACATTGTTGAAAGTAAAAAAAATCATAAATCAATGAAAATCTCTCGATGCAAGAATCAAGAATCGTTTGTGATCTGTCTAAACAACATGCAATTAATTTACCAAAACCCTTTTGACAAATCACCAATTTTAGATTTTAATCTCTCATAGATTCATGTAAAACTCACTGATGATATTAGAAACCATATCATTATGATATCCGATGATTACCCGTTGATTTTTCTCTCATAAGTCATGTTTTAATATCCCAAAAGTTCTCTCAAATGAAATAACTTGGAGCAATATTTTTTTATGTTATAGAAAGGATATGCATTTGATATTTTTAAATATGTTGCATAAGAAAATCCACAACATTAATTTATGCTAAAACAACAATAACTCTCTTATATGACATTAAAATTTATCGATTCTTGTTCGTAGTCGTTTAGTTGATACTCAATTTCAAGCTCATCTTCCCAATCAAATACATTTTTTTCTTGTTAAATATTTATTTCATGTTTTATGAAAAAAACCTAAGCGCAACTGTAACACCCCGAAAATTTTTAAGCTAAGGCCCGAACCATTCTTTAATTGCCTGTAAAATTGAATTAGGTGATCCTTAAGTCACTCATATGTGTAAATGTCATTTCTTTGGTGTTCAAATGGATTTCGATATGATTTAAGGTCACAAGAACCCCCTAGCACAAAGTTGAGTTGAAATCTTCATTTCCGATTAAGTTTTGACATAAGATTCTACTTAGGTCAACTTCAAACAGTCATATCTCCCAGCATATAATGAATTAGGTTGTCTAAGACCTACCAAATTAAAGTTCTTTGAATCCTCTTTCCAACGCCACCAAGTTTTCCTCATTGCATGGTCGGAGTAAACCGTTATGACCATTTTACCAAAGACTGCCAAACATGAGTTTTCTGAGTCTGTGGACGTCGACTCCAATCGACGGGCCGTGGGTTGAACGACGACCCATCCTGTCAAGTTATTGATAGAGTACTGGGGTCAACTTTTGGGACCCAAATCCTACTGACCCAACCAACGGTCCGTAGGTGGACCTATTTGTCATCGTTTGGACCCGTAAATGGACTTTTGAGCCTTAAAAACTCAATATAGAATCCACAGATGGGATCTACGGTCCGTGTGTCAAACCACGACCCGTAGATGGTGCCGTGGACAGTTTTTGATAGCTTTTAAAGAGGGGTAGTTCAGTCTTTTCCCACCCTCTCTAATCCTAACGCACAACTTTTTTTCAACTAATTAACGTCTAAATAGTGTCAAAACATTATTTTACGTTCTTTAACACTTCAAAGACTTAGAGCAAGGATTCAAGAGGAGAAAATCTAGGGTTTTCTATTTTTCTTAAAAATTCATCGATTTCGCCAAGAACTTTGTTCTTCCTAGGTATGTAAGGCTATGGTAGTGATGGACTAAGTTCTTCCCTCATGACCTACATCTACTTTCTATCAGTAAAGAATAATCTAGGGTTACATCCTTAGTTTTGATAATTCTTGAGATGAGTTCGTTGTCGAATTCTGAGATTTCATTCCTAATTTTCAAGTTGCTATATATTATTTATTGAGATTCTTGAATTGATTATTCCTAACAATTATTCATCATGAACCCTTTTATTTAAAGTATTCACTGAGTTATTAATGAGAATCTTTTTAACCGAATAATTATCTTAAATTAATTTTTCTCATAAGGTAAAAAGAAGTTTTTGAGAAAAGTTTAAAGAGGCATTTTGAGTAAAGCTTAAGGGAATTATTGACTCCCAAATTTATCATTTTTACAGTGAGAAAAGAGAAACTTTAATTTCTAAACAAGTAATGAGTTTGGAATTAATTCATAGCAGTTGCCTCTTTTAAGAGGATAGTTGACCAATTATCTCACATCAGAAAAAGATTAATGTTTTTATACATTGAGCAAAGGTAAATAATATTAGGAGTAGTATTGAGCACCGATATGAGGGAGAGTTCAGACAACTCACAGCCCCCATAAACCATGTCTTGCCAACATGGGTACATGATTATACTTTTTAGATGAATCCTTAGCGCCTTCAGGCAAAGCTTCGTGGATCCACTTAGTTGATGTATTCTAATCCCGACATGATATAGGACAGTCTGGTAGCGTGGATAAGACGTTGTATCATCACTTAGCTCATTGTGAGTAGAGTTAAAGTGTATTTGTATATATCACTTATTATGCTAAAGCTCAGAGAATGAGAAAGTATTTTTGTAAAGTTTTAATGATTTCACTTCCTTATTTCTTTACATTCAGTTGAGTATATATCTACATCTATTGCAACCCTTTCTTTCAGTTGTTTGATATTCAGCTATATTACATACTCGTACATTCAATGTACTGAAGTCATTCGACCTGCATCTTATGATTTATATACATGTATTCAGGATCATCAACAGGCGTTTCGTTGAGATTACTTTGTGCTTCAGATAGCTTTGGTGAACCTCCTTGCTTTCTGGAGTATTTCACAATTTACTTTCATGTTATTGTTGAGTTATCGTGGGTCTTGTCCCGACTTCTATCCTAGTATTAGAGGCTTCATAGATAGTTAGAGTTGATGAGTCTCTCAGTATTTCCCTTTTGTTGAGACGTTTTGAGATTGTTTCTCAAAGTATTATTATTATTGCACTTAAGTATTTTTAGACAGTTGAGTGAAGTATTTACTTGAGTTTGAATGTTATAAATTCTATTTTTAAATATTCCTTATGCTTGAGTAAATCTTCCGCTAAACAGTCAGCCAGACCAAGGGTTCTCTTAGGGATCAGGAATGGTTCTCGAGTGTCGGTCACGTCAAGGGTGTAGGCTCGGGGCTTGACAAACATAGTATCAGAGAGCAGAGTTCAAGAGTCCTAGGGTGTCTATGAAGTCATGTCTGTAGAGTCTTAGTTATCGGTGTGAAGTGCGCCATATCTATAATTAGGAGGCTACGACATTTAGGAACTATCTCATTTCTTTCATACTCTTTTTTTGCAATAGATTCAACTCTATAAAAGTTTTTTTTCTAACTCATGCTTGCGCGTATCTTTCAGATCATGCCTCCACGAAGAGCTGTTCAAGGTCGTCCTGCTAGGAGGAATGTTGATCCCCAGGATCAAGGGGTCTCAAATGCACCAGAAGTGCAACCCCAAGGAGAGGTCACTAATGTTGAGTTCCGGGATGCTATCCGGATGTTGAGTCAAGCTGTGGCAAATCAAGCTGGTCAACAAAGAGCGGTTCGACGGGATGTGACTGATACATCCAAGATCCATGAGTTCTTGAGGATAAATCCCCCAGAATTCACTGGGTTAAATGTCACTGAGGATCTGGAGAACTTTGTGGAGGAGCTACATAAGGTGTTTGATGTTATGCATGTTACTGATGTTGAATGTGTGGAACTACCTGCATACCAACTCAACGGTGTCGCTAGGATATGGTATGATCATTGAAAGAAGAACAGGGAAGATGGAGCACCATTTTTGAGTTGGACTATGTTTGAGGATGCTCTCTTGGGGTGCTTCTTTCCCCGAGAGCTATGGGAAGCAAAGGTAAGAGAGTTTCTTATTCTGAAGTAGGAGTCTATGAGTGTGCAAGAGTACAGCCTCAAGCTCACTCAATTTTCCCGCTATGCTCCGGAGATGGTGGCTGATATGAGAAGTAGAATGAGTTTGTTTGTGTCTGGCATATCCCGTTTATCTAATAAGGAGAGTTTAGCAGTTATGTTGATAGGGGATATGGACATGTCTAGGCTTATGATTCATGTAAAACAGGTAGAGGAGGAAAAGTTGAAAGATAGGGAATAGTTCCGCAGCAAGATGGCTAAGACAGCAAATCATGAGTCTGGCCAGCAAAAGACTGAGAATGGGCATCGATCACCTTTCCAGCAAGGGTCATCTGGACCCGATCTATCATCAGCTAGTGCACCTGCACCAAGAAATAGGAATGATCACAGGAACCAAAGTTCTTAGAATTTCAGAGCTCAGGGTACTCAGTCGCAGGGTAGTGTGGCATAGGGGTTTTAGAGCCCACTGTGTGCTAAATGTGGTAGAACCTATCCAGGAGAATGTCGTGATAGCTCCAATGGTTGCTTCAAGTGTGGTTCGATGGGTCATTTCATGAGGGAGTGCCCTAAGAAAAAGTAGGGTAATGGGGACAACATAGCTCAATCTTCTTCAGTGGCTCCAGCACATAGAGCCGCTCCGAGAGGAGCTACTTCAGGGATAGGTGGAGGAGCAAACCGTCTGTATGCTATGGCTAGTCGCCAGGATCAGGAGAAGTCACCAAATGTTGTCACTGGTATGCTTTAACTCTTTTATATTGAGTGTATATCTTACTTGATCCAGGTGTGAGTTTATCTTTTGTGACTCCTTATGTAGACATGAATTTTGGTATTCCCCCGAACAACTTCTTGAGCCCTTCAGTGTTTCCACACCTGTTTGTGAGTCTATTCTTGAAGAAAAAGTCTATCGTTATTGTAATGTCTCTGTCTATCAAAAAGACACCATGGCTGACTTAGTTGAGTTAGACATGGTGGATTTTGATGTCATTTTAGGTATGGATTGGCTTCATGCTTGTTATGCCTCAGTTGATTTTAGAACTCGAGTAGTCAAGTTTCAATTTCCTAATGAGCCAATTTTAGAGTGGAGGAGTAGTTCGGCATTGCCTAAGGGTCGTTTCATTTCATACCTTAAGGCCAAAAATTTAGTCTTTAAGGGGTGCATTTATCACTTAGTCTGAGTTAATGACTCTAGTGTTAAGACACTGCGTATTCAGTCAGTTCCAGTTGTGAGTGAGTATCCAGTGGTCTTTCCAGACGATCTTCCCGGAGTCCCTCCAAAGAAAAATAGACTTCGGAATAGATATCCTTCCTAATACTCAACCAATTTCCATTCTGCCATATAGAATGTTTCCAGCTGAGTTAAAAGTGTTAAAAGAGCAGTTGAGAGATCATCTTGATATGGGTTTCATCCGACCAAGTGTCTCACCTTGGGGCGCTCCGGTATTATTCGTGAGAAAGAAAGATGGTTTCTTAGGATGTGTATCATTTACTGTCAATTGAATAAGGTCACCATAAAGAATAAATATCCCCTTCCGATAATTGATGACCTTTTCGACTAACATCAGGGTGCCACTTGTTTCTCTAAGATAGACCTCAGATCTGGCGATCATCAATTGAAAGTGAGAGAAAGTGACATCCTGAAGACAACATTTAGGACCCGTTATGGTCATTATGAGTTCCTTTTTATGTTCTTTGGTTTGACTAACGCTCGTTCAACATTCATGGATCTCATGAACAGGGTATTTAAGCAGTATCTGGATATGTTTGTTATTGTATTCCTCGACGACATCTTGATCTACTCAAGGAATGAGGATGATCATGCCAATCATCTCAGAATAGTCCTTGAAACTCTCAAAGATCGAGAGTTATATGCCAAGTTTTCTATGTGTGAGTTCTGGCTTGAATCTGTGGCGTTCTTAGGCCACATTGTGTCTGGCAAAGGAATTCGAGTTGACACTCAGAAGATCAAAGCAGTTCAAAACTGGCCCAGACCCACCTTCCCAACTTATATAAGGAGTTTCTTGGGATTGGTTGGTTACTACAGAAGGTTCATCAAGGGGTTTTCATCTATTTCATCCCCATTGACTAAGTTGACTCAGAAAAAAGAAAAGTTCCAATGGTCTAAAGCTTGTGAGATAGCTTTCAGGAATTGAAAACTCGATTAACTACAACTCCAGTGTTGACCCTACCAGAGGGTACAAAAGGTTTTGTCTTCTATTGTGATGCCTTTAGAGTGGGGCTTGGTTGTGTGTGATGTGAGGCCAAAAATATATATTTTAATTATTATTTGCTTCACATTTATTATTTATATTTATCCTTTTTGAGCATGAATTTTATGGATTGTGCTTAATAGTGTATTTTATTTGTAGGATTAAATTGGTGTAAAGAAGAAGAAGTTTGGAGTTAAAACGAATTAAAATTGGAAGGTTGAAGAAGGAAATCAAGCAGACAGCTTAATGGATTAAATTCAATATTATGTATAAATATATTAAGTGGAGTTTGTTGGAACAAACAACGAAATTCAAAGAATCCTTGCAGTTGAATGCAACAATACCAACAGATTTGTGAGGCGGTTACTGTTCACGCTGAAAATAAAAAAGGAATCCAATTCCTTTTGATTTTGGATTTCTAATTTGATTTGGACTCAGTTATTTTATTTAGGATTTCCTACATTTATAAATAGTCCATAGAAATAATTATTTGAGAGGAGATCATTCATAGGAGATACTTTTTAGGGTTCTTTTCTTCTTCTTATTGGGTGAGACATTATTGTTTACTACTAAGTTTTGTTCTTTGGGAATTAATTTGAAAACTTTGAGCAATTAACTTTCCGGTTTTCGTTTTATAAGATTTTCTCTTTGAAATTCAATTGAGGATTCCGTATTTCATCAATTCTTCTTGTAAGTTCATGAATTCTTTTTACCCAATTATGAATTATGTTCTTTCAAGCATAGTAGCTAAATCCACAACTAGGGTTGTGGGAACCATGAGCAATTAACAAAGTATGAATAATAATTAAGTAATTCTTGAATACTGTTCATGCATGCATTGTTAATTCTTTCGCTTAGAAGTCTTTTTAACGGTTGCAAATGTTAGAACTCGCCTCGTTTCTACTTGCTGAACCAAGGAGGTAGTGAATGAGAAAAGAATTAACAACAAAGATTTAGTGGATGCTATCTAATAGTCTAGTATCAATTGGAGTGAGGGTGAAAACTAATCCATACATTGATGTGATGACTAATCTGAGGTAAAAGGTAAGGTTTAGTAAAGCATACACCTGTAGCCAGACGAAGGTGCATGGTGAAATTCCCTACTTGGAGAACCAATCACTTAGGGATACCTAACTTACCAACTTTGGATGTAAAATACTAGGAAAGGATTACTATTATTAGGATTACCGTGTTAAGAGTTTGTGGGGAACACATATGCCCTAGTTTCTTTCCCATATTGATAACTCATAAGTTGAATCTTGTCTACTTATTACTTAAGCAATCTAAATTGTCACTTACTTACAAAATCCCCACTGTTTACTTTCCTTGGAAATAAATTGACTAAACGAAAATAATAGTGAGTTAAAGTTAAGTCTAAACCATATTCCTCGTGGGATCGACCCGACCCCAACCTACAAAGTTGGGTTCTTTTACTTGATAACGATCACTTATACTTCTTTAGGGAGGTGTAATTTGAGCGTATCAGTGTGTTGATGCAGAAAGGTAAGGTTATAGCGTATGCCTCAAGGCATCTTAAGATTCACGAGAGAAACTACCCGACTCATGATCTCGAGTTGGCAACAGTAGTGTTTTCTCTCAAGATATGGAGCCACTACCTCTATGGCACTCATGTGGATATGTTCACAGACCACAAGAATCTTCACTATGTTTTCAGTCAGAATGAACTTAATCTTACACAAAGGAGGTGGTTAGAGTTGCTCAAGGATTAGGACATGAATATCCTCTATCACCAAGGTAAGGCTAATTTTTTTGTTGATGCATTGAGTAGGTTGTCCATGGGGAATACTGCTCATGTTGAGGAAGACAAAAAAGAATTGGCTAAGGAAGTTCACAAACTTGCACGTTTGGGAGCCCGTTTGTTAGATTCCAGTGAAGGTGGATTTCTTGTAATGAATGGGACTGAATCATCATTAGTGTCAGAACTGAAGGAGAAACAAGACAAAGACCCCCTCTTACTTAAACTAAATACAAATGTTCATAAGCAAAAAGTGATGGCTTTTGAACAAGGGGGAGATGGTGTGTTGAGATATCAAGGTAGATTGTGTGTTCCAAAGGTGGATGAGCTCCAAGAGAGGATCATGGAAGAAACTCATAGCTTGAGATATTCGATCCATTCAGGTTCCACAAATATATACCATGACTTGAGAGAAGTCTATTGGTGGAATAGGAGGAAGAGGTGCATTGCAGATTCTGTAGCCAAGTGCCAGAATTGCCAGCAAGTAAAGGTAGAACACCAAAGGCCATGTGGTGTGGCTCAGAACATAGCTCTTTCGGAATGGAAGTGGGAGATGATTAATATGGACTTCATCACTGATTTGCCTCGATCTTGCAGGCAACATGATTCGATTTGGGTGATTGTAGATCGGATGACTAAATCAGCCCTTTTCTTACCGGTAAAGACTACCAATTCAGCAGAAGATTATGCGAGTTTATACATCCGTGAGATAGTCCGACTTCATGGAGTCCCTTTGTCCATAATTTCAGATAGGGGTGCGCAATTCACTGCTCAGTTTTGGAAGTCATTTCAGAAAGGTTTGGGTTCGTAGTTAAACCTTAGTACTACTTTTAATCCTCAGACGGATGGTCAAGCAGAGCGCACTATTCAGACATTAGAGGATATGTTGAGAGAATGTGTATTGGACTTCAAAGGGAATTGGGATGACCACTTGCCTCTTATAGAGTTTGCATACAACAATAGCTATCACTCCAGTATTCAGATGGCTCCTGATGAGTCTCTTTATGGGCAAAGGTGTAGGTCTCCTATTGGTTGGTTTGAGATGTGTGAAGCTGAGTTGATAGGACCAGACTTAGTTCATCAATCCATGGATAAGGTTAAAATAATCCAAGAGAGGTTGAAAACAGCGCAGAGCCGTCAGAAATCCTATACAGATTTTAGGAGAGGAGATTTGGAGTTCTAGGTTAATGATTGGGTCTATTTGAAGGTTTCACCTATGAAGGGTGTTATGAGATTTGGTAAGAATGGAATGCTCAGTCCCCGATACATTGGTCCTTACAGGATATCCAATAAAGTTGGCAATGTGGCTTATGAGTTGGAGTTACCATAAGAGTTAGCAGCAGTCCATCCGGTATTTCACATGTATATTCTAAAGAAGTGTTTGGGCGATCCTTCACTTATTTTGCCTACCGAAAATATTGGTATAAAGGACAACCTATCTTATGAGGAGATTCCCATCCAGATTCTTGATTGCCAGGTTCGCAAGTTGAGGACCAAAGAGGTTGCATCAGTCAAAGTCTTGTGGAGAAATAAGTTTTTTGAGGAGGCTACATGGGAGGCCGAGGAAGATATGAATAATAGATACCCTCATCTCTTTTCCTCCGAGTTAGTTCCAGTCCAAGGTATTAACTCTTCCTAAAATACTCCTTCAATTTAGTCCCTCCTTCATTGTTTTGAGTTCATGATTTTTAATGGGTATGTTGCACTAATTTGGGTTGTTAAACATTTCCCAACCCTTTCCATGCTCAGTTCATCCATCATTCGAGGACAAATGATTCATAGGGGGAGATATTGTAACACCCCAAAAATTTCTAAGTTAAGGCCCGAACAATTCTTTAATTGCCTATAAAATTGAATCGGGTGATCCTTAAGTTACTCATATGTGTAAATGTAATTTCTTTGGTGTTCGAATGGATTTTGATATGATTTAAGGTCACAAGAACCCCTAGCACAAAGTTGAGTTGAAATCTTCATTTCCGATTAAGTTTTGACATAATATTCTATTTAGGTAAACTTCAAACGATCATATCTCCCAGCACATATTAAATTAGGTGGTCTATGACCTACCAAATTAAAGGTCTTTCAATCTTCTTTCCAACGCTACCAAGTTTGGCTAATTTCATGGTCGGATTAAAAAGTTATGACCGTTTTACCAAAGACTGTCAAACCAGAGTTTTCTGAGTCTGTGAACGACTACTCCAATCGACGGCCCGTGGGTTGAACGACGACCCATCCTGTCAAGTCATTGATAGATTACAGGGGTCAGCTTTTTGGACCCAAATCCTACGGACCCAACCGACGGTCCGTAGGTGGACTTACTGGCCGTCGTTTGGACCCATAAATGGACTTTTGAGCCTTAAAAACTCAATATAGAAAACAGGGATGGGATCTACGGTCTGTGGGTCAAACCACGATCTGTAGATGGTCCCGTGGACAGTTTCTGACAGCTTTTAAAAAAGGGGTAGTTCATTATTTTCCCACCCTCTCTAAGCCTAACACACGACTTTTTTTCCACCTAATTAAGGTCTAAATAGTGTCAAAATATTATTTTACGTTCTTTAACACTTCAAAGACTTAGAGCAAGGATTCAAGAGGAGAAAAGCTAGGGTTTTCAATCGTTCTTCAAATTTCATCGATTTCGCCAAGAACTTTATTTTTTCCAGGTATGTAAGGCTATGATAGTGATGGACTGAGTGCGCCCTCACGCCCTACATCTACTTTCTATCAGTAAAGAATAATCTAGGGTTACATCCTTTGTTTTAATAATTCTTGAGATGAGTTCGTTATTGAATTTCGAGTTGTTATTCCTAATTTTTGAGTGGCTATATATTATGTATTGAAATTCTTGAGTTGATTATTCATGCCAATTTTTCAGCAGGAACCCTATTATTTGAAGTGAGAAAAGAGAAACTTTGATTTGTAAACAAGTAATGAGTTCAGAGTTAATTCATAGCAGTTGCCTCTTTTAAGAGGATAGTTGAGCAATTGTCTCAAACCAGAGAAAGAGTAATGTTTTTATACATTGAGCAAAGGTAAATATTATTGGGAGTAGTATTGAGCACCGATATGAGAGAGAGTTCAGATAACTCACAGCCTCCATAAACCATGTCTTGCCAACATGGGTACAGGATCATACTTTTTAGATAAATCATTAGCGCCTTCGGGCATAGCTTAGTGGATCCACTTAGTTGAGCTGTTATATATCCCAGCACGATATAGGACAGTTCTGGCAGTGTGGATAAGACGTTGTATCATCACTTAGCTCATAGTGATGGTTATCGGTTAGAGAATCTCCCAATAGAGTTAAAGTGTGTTTTTATATATCACTTATTATGCTAAAGTTCAGAGAATGAGAAAGTATTTTTGTAAAGTTTTAATGATTTCACTTCCTTATTTCTTTACATTCAGTTGAGTATATATCTACATCTATTGCAACCTTTTTTCATATGTTTGCTATTCAGCTATATTACATACTCGTACATTTAATGTACTGATGTCATTCGACCGGCATCTTTTATGATGGAGATACAGGTATTCAGGATCATCAACAGGCGTTTCGTTTAGATCACTTTGCGCTTCAGACAACTTTGGTGAGGCTCCTTGCATTCCGGAGGGTTTCACAATTTAGTTTCATATTATTGTTGAATTGTCATGGGTCTTGTCCCGACTTCTATCCTAGTATTAGAGGCTTCATAGATAGTTAGAGTTGATGAGTCTCTCAGTATTTCCCTTTTATTTGAGACGTTTTGAGATTTTTTTGCAAATTATTATTATTATTATTGCACTTAAGTATTTTCAGACAGTTGAGTTAATTATTTACTTGAGTTTGAATGTTATAAATACTATTTTTAAATCTTACTTATGCTTGAGTAAGTCTTCCGCTAAACAGTCAGTTGGGCCAAGGATTCGTTTGGGATCAGGAATGGTTCTCGAGTGTCGGTCACGTCCAAGGTGTAGGCTCGGAGCGTGACATCAAGTCTTTAGAATTACAACAAACACTCCATATCGGTCCAATAAATCATCCTCAATTTTTTGGAAGTCTTTGAATAAAATTGTATCTGTAGAACTAAAAACAGGCCTTTGAGTCATTATAATGTTATGCCTAAAACATTATTAAAACTTATTGGAAACTCATCGAAATTAAACCAAAATTTGTGGACAAGTCCAAAATCATCATACAACACATGTCGGAACAATAAAATCTTGAATTCAAGTTTATTTAGTCAATTTTTTAATCGATGCCAATTCTTAATTTAAAATTCTATTTGAATGTAAATTGATTTTTCAAAATTCATTTGAAATCTCATATGCAAATCAATCAGAAAATACATTTTGAACCTATTTAAATAATCGAATCACCAATGTGAGGTCATCTTGATCAATTATTGATTATGCTCTATGTATACTTAATTAGAAACTCAATCAATGATCCAAAGCACTCTCGAGCGCTTCAGGGTCTATGCAAAACATTCGACAAAAGAATAAATCATCTCTAATCATCTCAAAAATGTCAAAACTTGAATATGAGTTCCTTAACTCCAGATGTTGACTTTGGTCAAACCTCTCCATTATTTTAACTTAAGAAATTCTAAAAAAAAAATGTTATCCTCGATATTCACCCAAATTCCTCAAAATTAGGAGAGAGGTGTGCGAGAGAGTCAGTGTATCTCGGATACATGCAAACACACTTGGATAGAGTGTATCCGGATAAATTACACCTAATTTGACTTGCATGTATGTGAGATATATGTATTTGTTCCTCTAGAAAAAAATATAATTAGGGAAGGTCTTATTTCTGAATATAATTAGGCAATAATAATAGTGTGTTTTGGTGTTGTTTCCTCTAGAAAAAATGCTAGCAGCCCTTTTGTTTAAGTTTTAGGATCAGAGAATTTATTTCTCTTCAATGATATTGTTTTAACCATGGCATCAAAGAAGAAAGGTTCAAAAAAAAAATTAATATTAGATCTGTTGTAGCATATAGAAAAAAATAAAAAAACTTTTTTGGTTTTAGGATCTGATAAAAAAAATAAGAAAACGTATTTTCTCTTTTCTTCTTTCTCTTTCTTCATTGCCACACCATTAATGGATAAATTCAAAAATAAAATCTTCATTTTCTTCTTAGTCTATATTCGTGGAACAACTTTTAGATCTTTTTGTCTAAAAGAAAATTCTTTTTTCGAATATTCAGATCTGTGTAAAAATTTTATTTTTTTTTGTTTTCAGTTTTGTTAACAAAAAGAACATGTTTTTTTGTATACAGATTTGTTTAGCGAATTTTTTTTTCATATTTAGATCTGTTGCAAAACAATTAGAACCTGTCTTAGATTTGTGGAACAACTTTTAGATCTTTTTGTCTAAAAGAAAATAATTTTTCAGATATCTGATCTTTGTAGAAATATTTTTTTTTTCCATTTTTCGTTTTCGTATCTGTTAAAAAAAAAGAACAAGCTTTTCGTTTTTAGATCTCTAGAAAAAAAAAATTAGATCTGTGTAGAATTTTTTTTTTGTTTTCAGAACTGTTAAAAACATGAATTTTTTGTATTCAGATCTGTTTATTAAAAAAAACTTTTTTATCATTTTAAGATTTATTGCAAAAAAATAAATCAGATTTTCTTGAACTTTTTCAGATCTTCTTATAAAAAAACATATTTTTTCATTTCTGAAAACTAATTTCAGATTATTTTATTATAAAAAAATATAGATTGAAAACTTTTTCTAAATTCATGTCAAAAAAATTAATTTATTTTACCCAATGACACAGTTTTAAAATCAGAAACAAAGTTCTATATTTACCGACTAAAAAAACAACTTGTATCTTTGATACAAGTGAAGTATTACATATATCACATGAATCTAATCTATGTTAGATATATGTAAATCATATATATAAAAACTTACTTGTTCTTCTCATAGCGATAACAGAAGACTTAGTAGAACCGTGGTAGGAATTATTGGTCGACAGTTATTGTCACTATATTTCAAAGAAATTTCTATTCCACAGTCTAAACCGTATTCTATTGTGGAGAAAGAATAAGCCGCATAAAATATTGTCATTTTCTGTCTATTAGAATTATCATTTTTTTTTTTAAATTACACACCATATGATACTTTATATAGGAAATATTAGGTTATATTACTTACCCTAATGAGCCTTAAAACACCCCTTATGGATGAGCCCAAATAAATTTCCTACAATTATATATTAATGTAAATAAATAAAGGAGATGTGTGAAATTGTTATTTATTTTTTCTCACTCAATGTTCCAAACGCTAATTGGGGCCAGAGAGGGGTCAATTAATTTAAATTTATGTTATGTAAGGTCTATTTAACCAGAAACTTCTCACTCACATGATATTTTAAGGTTCAAGTTCAAAACATTTGAGTAATTATAGGTGAAGTGATCATATTCATCTCACTATAACCCTTATTGATAAACTCTTACTGATTAAGAGTAGATGTTCTTAATTAAAGCTATAACTTGTTTATACAATGGCATAACCACAATAAATAAATTCATAATGTGAGTTCTCAAAATAAAAACATAAGCCTGAACATTAACTGTTACTATTTTATCGTATTATACCCATAGAAATATTATAGAATTATTCCATAATTAACGAATCCAACTAGGCTAGATTATAATGATCTAATATCTAAACCTGATTTCTCTAAAACGTAACACTTCAAATGTTGGACAAATTATATATCTTGCCAAAATAAAAAAAATTCAATATATAATTACCGAAATATTGTATCAAAGTTTTATTTATTGTACCAAAGTTTGATTTACCGAATCAAACTTTGAGAGTTATGTATTATGTATCTACTCTCAATTACCGATTACGAAAATCAAATTTTGAGAATACAAAATCAAATATCAAACATTCACCCCTTCCAGACTCATATATTAATTATATTAACAAAAAAGTATAAAGAAGGGTAGCATAACCCTAACCTCCAATTAATCATAATGTTGGTTACGCTTGTCAAAAAACTATGCGGACTATTCCAATTTACAGTAAATAAGGGAAACATGTAAGAGGTTTTTTTTTCTTTTCTCACTTAATGTTTGATATCTTAATAAAGGCCTAGAGAGCAGTAGATTAATTTGAATTAACTCTATGGAAGAACCATTTAAGGAGAAATGCTCCTTAAAGTGTTTCTTAGAGCCTGAATATAAAACCTTTAATTAATTAAAAGTGAATAGATCTTATCCATCTCACAATAACTCTTATTGATTAAGATTACATGTCCTTCACTAAAGCTATAACATGTTTGTACAAAGGCATAGCCACAATAAAGAGATACACAATGTGAGTTCTAAAAAAAGAACACATAAACTTGCACATTATTAATTACATACTATTTTTATCATATTATCAACCATAGAAAATCACTTACAGTTATCCTAGGGATAAGGCATAAGTACCCCCTAGACTATGACCGAAATTCCAGAGACACACCTAAACTTAACTAAGATCCTATCACCCCCCTGAACTCATTTTTTTAGTACTTTTGTGCACCTTTTGGGCTGACGTGGAACCTTCAACCACACAGGTTGGTTGTGTTTGTACACACTTGCCCGCCACGTGTGTAAATATTTTTTTTATTTTGTAAATTAAAAATTATTTTTAAAAAAATATTATTTTCTTAACTTTTTTTGAAAAATTAATTTTTTAAATTTTTTTTAGAAAAATGTTCTTATTTTCTTTATCTTGTATTTACATTAATTTAATACATTTTTTTTTACCTTGTATTAAAACTTTTTTTTTACCTAAATTCATTGTTTTTTTTCTTTTATTTTTCTATTGGTTTTATTTTCTTTGTCTTTCATTTTGATTTGATTTCAAATTTAATTCCAAATGTCTTGTATTTAAAATAAGTTAATTTTAAACGGATACCAAAATAAATGAAGAAAATCAAATAAAGCATAAAAAATTAAAACGTTAAAATGAAAGGACAGTTTTTAATTATTTTTTTAAAAAAATACATATAATTTTTTTTTTAAATTAAAAATGAAAATATAATAAATTAATAAAAAAAGTTTAAAGTGAAAAGAAATTAAAATAAATATTTTACAAAGAAAGAAATAAAAATAATTAAATATATATAAGTTTTAATATCAGTAAATATGTGTACTAATTAATTATAAATTTATCAATCGAAAAATGACATGTGTCCAATTTGTACACTCATCACTTGCCTTCAAGAGAGTGTGCATACTTTGTATGCCATGTCAGCGTTTGAGGTGTATTTATTCCATTTTAAATTAATTTAGGGTGTAATAGGACCTTAGTTAAGTTTTTTTGTGTATCTGAGATTTCAGTCATAGTCTAAGGGGAGTACTTGTGCCTTATCCCGTTATCCTATATTAACTAAATTCTATCATGTTCTATGGCAATTATATATAAAATCTAAACTTATTTACTAATAGGTAACCTAATTTTATCAAAATTCTACGAAATAAGTTTCATAAGTGAAATATGTTTAGTATCTCCTCTCCATCCACTCAATGCCTCCAACCCCTACTCCTTGACCATCCCACCTATGCCATCCGTGAACCCCCGCTACTCACCCCATAATATATATATATATATATTCTTGAGATAATTTATTTTTATTTACTTATCAAACACTAGAAAACAAATAACAAACTCGTTTGTGTTTATCAAGAAAATATTTTCTTAAAAACATTTTCCTTCATACCAAACACACTAGACATAAACTCATGTATCTTATAAAGTAACCTAATTCTATCAATATCCTAGGACACAAATCCTTTATAGTTATCTTATATGATAAACTAATCATGTCAATATTCTATAGCGCTTAGCTCTTGTTTGTCCATATAATTTGAAGTGAAAACTTGAAATTTTACAATTTGAGTTTTTGAAGTAGTGATTTTTGAAACATGAAGTTGTGGTTGAATATGCATTGTACTTGAAAAAATATATGAAGTTTTATGAGTGGGATTGAAATTTCCCCAAAAATTAGTTCGAATCTTGATATTTTTGGTGTGGACAAATTTTTGAAAGTTGAAATTTTTTAGGTTATTCGCACGAATGCCCCCCTTTTTGGTGTGGTCTTTAATTTTGTCCCTCATATTAATGGTCTTTAATTGCTGTCCTTCGACACTATATGTAATAAAAAAAAAGTTGCTGAAAATACCCCTTACATAAAAAAAAAATCGCAAGGCAAAAGAAATTCTCAAGGCTAAATTTACAAGGTATAAGTTATGCCATTTTTCCTCATAAGACATTAGTTGAGTTTCAAGATATTATGTCTTCAGAAATTCTAGCCCACAAGCTTTGAATTACATGACTTATTTTTACCGGGTTAGCTCTATTTTTCATGCCCCGAGCCTACACCCTAGGGGTAACGGGCACTCGAGAGCCATTGATGGCCCCAAGCAAACCCTTGACCTGGCTCAACTCTTAGCGGAAGACTTACTCAACATAGAATAACTCAAAAGATAAACTTTAAGTAACTGTCTCAAAGGTAAACTCAGAATATTTTAAAATAAAACATTCACTAGCCAAAAGAGGCAACTCAAGTCTAGAACATTAACAACTGAAAATGAAAAATACTCATGAACTACTATTGTCTATCTATCTATGAAGCCTCTAATACTATAAGGGATGTCGGGACAAGACCCCCGATCATCCTAACAAAACTGAAATAGATAAAAACAAATAAGGGATCCTACTAAAGTAAGGAGGCTCACCAAACAACTCTGGAACTGCAACTGGTATCAACGAATCGCCTGTTGATGACCCTGTTCTCCTGTATCTGCATCATGAAACGATGCAGGACAAATGGCATCAATACATTGAATGTACGAGCATCTAAGGGAAATACTGAACATAACATAGCAACTTGAACTTGGAAAAAACGAAACATACTTACCTCGACTCTATTTAACTCAACCTCAAGAAGATATGTTAAGGGCTTGTGTGATTGATTTCAAAGGTAATTGGGATGATCACCTACCTCTCGTAGAGTTTTCTTATAACAATAGTTACCACTCTAGCATCCAGATGAATTCTTATGAAGCTCTTTATGAGAGAAGTTGCAGATCTTCTGGTGGATGATTTGAGGTTGGTGAAGCTGGGTTGATAGGACCAGATTTGGTTCATGAAGCTATGGAAAAAGTTAAGACTATTCAAGAGAGGTTGAAAACAGCGCAGAGTCACCAGAAATCCTATACAGATGTTAGGAGAAGAGACTTAGAGTTTGAAGTAGATGATTGGGTTTATTTGAAGGTTTCACCCATGAAGGGTGTTATGATATTTGGCAAGAAGGGGAAACTTAGTGCCTGGTATATTGGTCCTTACAGAATATCCTAGAGGATCGGTAACGTGGCTTATGAGTTGGAGCTACCGCAAAAGTTGGCAGCTGTCCATCCAGTATTTCACATTTCTATGTTAAAGAACTGTATGAGCGATCCTTCACTTATCATACCTACTGAACATATTGGTATTAAGGATAGCTTATCTTATGAGGAGATTCCTGTTCAGATTCTAGACCGCCAGGTTCGCAAGTTGAGAACCAAGGAAGTAGAATCACTGAAGTATCTATGGAGGAATCAGTTTGTTGAGGAAGCTACTTGGGAAGCGGAGGAGGACATGATGAATAGGTACCCACATCTCTTTGAGTCCGGAGAAGTTCCAAACTAAGGTACTAATTCTTTTCTTGGCATTTAATTTAAGTTGACATGATGTGTTGTATCTTGCTTTCTGGGTGCTTGAGCTGAATGTTAGATGTTACACCCTTATCCTGCTTAGAGTAATCTCATTCGAGGACGAATGATCCCAAGGGGGAGATATTGTAACATCCCGCCTTAGAAAGAACTAGAATTAGAAACAGCTATTTTTGGAAAGAATAAAAATCTAGAATTTGGCAAGTTATGTTTAAGTGTGAGTTTTGGGTCAATTCAAATGACCATAACTTTTAGTACAGGATGAGTTAGGTGGGCTATGAGGTATCAAATGAAATGTCTTGGAATCCTATTTCCAACGCTACCGAGTTTACTAATATTCGAGCTTGTATGAGGGAGATATGCCCGTTTGAAGTCGGGCTGTACGAATAAGGAAAGTCACCCAGATTTAAGAGGGGTATTTTGGTCTTTTCCTTACCCAATTAAGTTATTTAGTTTTTAGTTATTAATTAGGGGTCTAAAATGATTTTTTTCAGTTTACGCAATCCAAATTAACTCTTAGGGTTTGAGAATAGTTCAAGAAAAGGAGAAAAGGAGAAAAGTCAAGGCGTTCTTGGAGATTTCTTGCGGAATCGAAGATCGTTTTGCCAAGGGTTGATCCCTAAAAGGGTATGTGAGTTCACATAGCGTTGGGGTCGTTCACCCACGCTCCAATCATGTTAATTTCAGCGTTAAATTTGTTCTAGAAAGTTGAAGGTTTGATGTTCTTGAATTGTGTTCTTGAAGTTGACTTATATTCTTGAGTTAAGATGAGATTGATGATTTCTTGAGGAAATCATGTCAATTATAGAGTTGTATTTGATTATATTCTTGTGTACATGTATTGGGTACCTGAATCTAAAGAGAAATTGAGAAAAAGAATCGAATTTAGTCGAATTAAGATCATAAAACGAGTTGAAAAATTCATCAGATTTGCCTGGGGAGCGGCTGGGGAGACGAGCCCCAGATGCGCCAGAGGGGCTGGGGAGGTACCCCAGCAGTGCGCCAGAATTGAGTTCCAGAACTTTAGAGGCTGGCACCCCGCGCCAGCAATGCCCCCGGGACATCTGCCCCCACCCGTTTCTCGTCGTTTAGCCCGTCTGAGTCCTTCTAAAGTGTACTAACACTTCCTATCGATTCTAACTACTCCAAATGACTTCTAAACATCTAGAAATCATACATAAACATGAATCATAACCTTGAATTGATAAATTCAAATTCAAGGTAGAACTAAGAGTCAACTCTTGAGAGTTCTTCGAGTCTTTTCAAAAGGTCTTTTACAATTGTTTTAAACCTGTTTTAAGACTTGAGCATTGAGTTGAGTAAGAGTAAGAGTGAAATTCATTTTCTCCAAAATGATATATGGAAACTAAGTATTTCCAAAGAGTAAATATTTTTACATTTAAGATGAGAGGAAACTTTGATTTCCAAATGAGTTTTCATGAGTAGCTTTGAGTTCAATCTCTTTTATGAGATAGATTTTTGAGAAATAATCTCAAACCACAGAGAAAGAGTTATGTTTTAAAACTTATGTGCTAGTTACATTTTAGGAGTAGTAGTGACCACCGATATGGGGATGAGTTCAGATAACTCAAGTCTCCATAAACTATGTAGCCAACGTGGGTAGAAAAGGGTCATACTTTTTAGATGATTCCTTAATAATTTTAGCATAGACTAGTGGATCCACTTAGTAGTAGGTCCTATACCCCGGCAAAGTATAGGACGGCATTGGCAGCGTGAGGCAAGACGATGTATCATCACATAGCTCATAGTGATGGTTGTCAGTTAGAGAATCTCCCGCATAGTTACTTGTATTTTCATATACAAACTAAGTTGTTGTTGTGTTTTCAATACACTGAGTTGCTATCTACATGTTTTAAAGCTTTTCTTTATATTGCATTTCTATTTCTGCCTTATATTAAAATGAGTTGAGTTGAGTCGAGACGAAGAGGTAAATTTTCTTCAGCTTCATTTCAAGCTTATGTCTGTTTTAGAATTCCACTTGCATGCTCGTACAGTCAATGTACTGACGCCATTTGGCTTGCATCATTTTATGATGCAGATACAGGTAACCAGGATCAACATCCAGCGCTTCGTTGATCCATTTGAGCATTTAGAGTCATTTGGTGAGCCTCCTTGCTTTCCGGAGGATCCCTTTTAAATTTTCTTTGTCATTTCAGTTGTTACGATGATCGGGGGTATTGTCCCGACATCCCTCATAGTATTAGAGGCTTCATAGACAACTAGTTATAGCTCATTAGTCTTTTCATTTTCATTCTGCTATGTTGAGACTTGAGTTTCCTTATTGGCTAGTTGAATGTTTCTTTATAACATTCTAGTTTATTTCATGAATTTATCTTTGTTGAGTAAAGTCTTCCGCTGAGTAGTACGCAGGCCAAGGGTTCGTTTGGGACCAGCAATGGTTCTCAATTGCCAGTCCCGCTCAGGATGTAGGCTCGGGGGATGATAATTTTATATTAAGAACATAAAACAATAGATAACAACTCAATGTATTCAATAATACAATAATAACTCAGTTTTTATGTAAAAATACAAAATTACTCTGTTTGGGAGATTCTCTAACCCACAACCATCACTATGAGCTATGTGATGATACAACATCTCACCCACGCTGCCAAAACTTTCCTATACCTTGCCGGGGTATAGAACTCCTCAACTAAGTGGATCCACTAAGCTATGCTTAAAAAGCAATAAGGAATCATCTAAAAAGTATGACCCTTTCTACCCATGTTGGCTACATGGTTTATGAGGACTTTGAGTTATCTAAACTCGTCCCCATATCGGTGCTTAATACTACTCCCAAAATATAACTTATCTCATATGTTTAAAAATATTTCCTCATCCTCAACTGTGAGATTATTACTCAAAAGCTTTCTCTTAAAAGAGATAGTACTCAAAACTTCTCATTAACTCCTTCGGAAATTGGTGTGTCCCCTTATTTTAAATGTAAAAACATTTACTCTTAGAAGTACTTAGTTCCCATATATTCATTTGAAAAACTGAAACTCAACTCTACTCATCCTCATACTCAAGTACTCAAGTTTTAAAACAAGTTTTAAAAGATTGTAAAAGACTTCTCAAGACTTTACTCTTAACTCTTTCCTTGAATTTGAATTATGAATTCAAGGGTTTTGTTTCATGTTATGAAGTATCTCTCGATGTTTTAATGAAGATTTTGAGTGTGGATATCAGGTAGAAAACATAGGTACGATTCGAGGGAACTCACACGGAAAGAAGGCCGGAAGGGTAGGGGACCTGGCGACCCTGGCGCACTGAGTGGCACGGGGCACCAGCTCCTGAATTACTGAAGGTGGGTTGGGGTGCACTGAGTGGCACGGTGCACCAGGCCCCAACCTATAGAAAACTATTTGTGGAGCACAGAATGGCGCAGCTCCCCACCCTTTTTCCCAGAATTTTGACAAATTTTCTTGCTTTAATGTCATGTCTAACTCCTCTAGAATCGAATGATTCCTCTCAAATTCATATGGATTCATAGACCCAACATAAATACAATGAAATACACTCTAAATTACTCAAGAACAATACTCAAACACAGGATCCTCATCGTAAGAACTCAATGAAACCTCATATCAAAGAATGAAACACAAACTTCTAGAAACTCATCAAGAACTCAATATTCCCAATCTTATAGATGTAATTCGAATATGTAAATAAGGATTGACGTGTGGGTGAACTTACCCAATACTATGAAAACTTACATACCTCGATTTGGTGAAACAAATCCTCGATTCGCAAGAGATCTTGTTTGTTCTTCCTTTTCTCCTCTTTTCCTCTTCTTGAACTCCTCTCAAAACCCTAAGCGTAATTTAGGATTGTCAAAACTGACTCAAATCAGTTTTGACCCCTAAAATAATACTAAAAATGTTTTAAGCTAATGGGGTAAGGAAAAGACAAAAATACCCCTCAGTAATTTGGGTAACTTTCCTTAACTGGATAGATTGACTTAAAATGGGTATATCTCCCTCATACGAACTCAAAATTTAACAAACTCGGTGTCTTTGGAAAGAGGATTCAAATACCTTTCATTTAATATCTTATGGCCTACCCATCTCATCATGTACGGAAAGTTATGGTCTTTTGAAGTTGACCTAAAACTCACAATTTAAGCATAACTTGCAAAATTCCCAATTTAGCTATTTCCAATTTAGCGCTTTCTAAATTTAGCTCTTTCTAATGCGGGATGTTAAAATATCTCCACCTTGGGAACATTCATCCTCGAATGAGATCACGCTAAAGTAGAACTAAGGGTGGAAACATCTAACACCCAACTCAAACATCCAACATGCAAATTAACAAAACATTTCAACTTAAAAAGTACCAAGAAAAGAATTAGTACCTTGATTTGGAATTTCTCCGCACTTAAAGAGATGTGGGTATCTCTTCTTCATATCCTCCTCAGCCTCCCAAGTAGCTTCCTCAATGAACTGGTTCCTCCATAAGACCTTGAATGATGCTACCTCCTTGGTTCTAAACTTGCGAACCTGACGGTCCAAAATCTGAACAGGAATCTCCTCATAAGATAGGTTGTCCTTAATATCAATATCTTCAGTCAGTATAATAAGTGAAGGATCACCCATACACTTCTTCAAAATTGATATGTAAAACACCAGATGGACTATTGCTAGCTCTGACGGTAGCTCCAACTCATAGGCTATATTGACAATCCTCTTGGATATCCTGTAAGGACCAATATATACCGGGGACTGAGTTTCCCCTTTTTCCCAAATCTCATAAAAACCTTCATTGGTGAAACCTTCAAGTAAATCCAATCATCCACCTAAAACTCCAAGTCTCTTCTCCTAACGTTTGTATAGGATTTCTAACGACTCTGTACTATTTTCAACCTCTCTTGAATGATCTTCACTTTCTCCATAGCTTGATGAACTAAGTCTGGTCCTATAAACCCACCTTCACCAACCTCAAACCATCCAATAGGAGAACTAGATCTTCTCTCATAAAGAGCCTCATAGGGAGCAATTTGGATGCTAGAGTGATAACTGTTGTTGTAAGCAAACTCGATGAGAGGTAAGTGATCATCTCTATTACCCTTGAAATCGATCACACACGCCCTCAATATATCCTCTAAATTCTGAATCGTACACTCTGCTTGGCCATCAGTCTGAGGATGGAAAGCAGTGCTCCAATTTAACTTCGAACCCAAACCTTTCTGGAAAAGACTTCCAGAATTGTGCGGTGAATTACGCACCTCTATCTGAAATGATGGACACCGTAACTCCATGAAGTCTGACTACCTCTTGGATATATAACTTGGAATAATCTTCCGTTGAAAAGGTAGTCTTTACCGGTAAGAAATGGGTTGATTTAGTTATCCGATCTACAATCACCCAAATCAAATCATGCTGCCTGCGAGACCGCGGTAAACCAGTAATGAAATCCATGTTTATCATCTCCCACTTCCATTCTGGAAGACCTATGTTCTGAGCCATACCACCGGGCCTCTGGTGCTATACCTTGACTTGTTGGCAATTAGGGCACTTAGTAAGAACTCTTCAATAGAATTCTTCATACTACTCCACCAATAGACTTCTCTCAAGGCACGATACATCTTTGTGGAGCCCGGATGGATAGAGTATCTGGAGCTATGAGCTTCCCCCATGATCCTCTATTGGAGTTCATCCACCCTTGGCACACACAATCTACCTTGATACCTCAATACACCATCTCCCCCTTGTTTAAAAGCCATCACTTTTTGCTTATGAACATTTGCCTTCAATTCAAGTGAAATAGGGTCTTGGTATTGTTTCTCTTTCTCTTCGGACACTAGTGATTATTCATCCCCATTCATCACCAGCACTCCTCCTTCACTGGAATCCATTAACCGGACTCCCAATCGTGCAAGTCTGTGCACATCTTTGGCTAATCCTTTCTTGCCTTCCTCAACATGGGCGGTACTACCCATAGACAACCTGCTCAAAGCATCAGCAACAACATTAGCCTTACCTGGGTGATATAGAATACTCATGTCATTATCTTTGAGTAACTCCAACCACCTCCTCTATCTGAGATTAAGCTCTTTCTGACTGAATACATTCTAAAAACTCTTGTGGTCGATGGACATGTCTACATGAACACCATAAAGATAGTGACACCATATTTTCAAAGGAAACACTACCGCAACCAACTCTAGATCATAGGTTGGGTAATTCATCTCGTGGATCTTAAGCCGTCTGGAGGCATAAGCTATAACATTGCCATTGTGTATTAATACACAACCCCGTCCAACTCTGAACACATCATAGTAAGTAAACAAAAAAACCTCGTGTACCCTCTGGTAAGGTCAACACTGGGGCAGTAGTCAAGCTAGTTTTCAATTCCTGAAATCTCTTCTCACAAGCTTCAGACTAGTGAAACTTTGTTGTCTTCTGAGTCAAACTTTG
Organism: Solanum etuberosum; assembly: GCA_029582245.1. Lineage (NCBI taxonomy): Eukaryota > Viridiplantae > Streptophyta > Magnoliopsida > Solanales > Solanaceae > Solanum > Solanum etuberosum. The sequence continues at coordinate 85,379 of JAJONR010000509.1, forward strand.
TCAATGGGGATGAAATAGATGAGAACCCCTCAAAAAACCTCCTATAATAACCATCCAATCCCAAGAAACTCCTAATATTAGTTGGAGATGTGGGTCTAGGCCAGTTCTGCACTGCCTCAATCTTTTGAGTGTCAACTCGAATCCCATCACCAGAAACAATGTGGCCTAAAAATGCCACTTACTCAAGCCAAAACTCACACTTGGAAAATTTGGCATACAACTCCTTATCCTTTAGAGTTTGGAGAACTCTTCTGAGATAGTTGATCATTCCTTGAATAAATTAGAATGTCATCAATGAATACAATAACAAACATATAAATATATGGCTTAAACACTCTATTCATAAGGTCCATGAACGCTGCAGGAGAATTAGTCAAACCAAAAGACATGACTAGAAACTCATAATGACCATAGCGGGTCCTGAAAGCTGTCTTAGGGATGTAACTTTCTCTTACTCTCAACTGATGATAGCCTGATCTGAGGTCTATCATAAAAAAACAAGTGGCACCTTGAAGTTGATCGCAAAGATCATCAATTTTTGGAAGGGGATACTTATTCTTGATAGTAACCTTGTTCAATTGGCGGTAATTAATACACATCCGAAGAGAACCATCATTCTTCCTCACAAATAAAACCGGAGCACCCCAAGGTGAGAAACTGGGTCGAATGAAGACTTTTTCAATGAGATCTTTAAGCTGCTCTTTCAACTCAGCTGGAGCCATTTTATATGGCGGAATAGAAATAGGTCGAGTATCAGGAAGAATATCTATACCGAAGTTTATTTCTCTCTCAGGAGGGACTCTGGGAAGATCATCTGTAAAGACCTCTGGAAACTCACTCACAACTAGAACTGACTGAATTAACTCGGACTAAGTGATAGATGCACTGGTTCATTAGCAAACTGGAACTTAACTATTCAAGTTCTACAATCAACTGAGGCATAACAGCATGAAACCAGTCCATACCTAGAATAACATCAAAGTCTACCATATCTAACTCCACTAAGTCAGCCATGGTGTCCTTTTGATTGACAGAAATAGTACAATCACGATAAACTCTCTCGGCTAGAATAGGCTCACCAACAGGTGTTTAAACACTGAAGGGCTCAAGAAGTTGTTCAGGAATAATATCGAACCTCATAGCAACATATAGAGTCACAAAATATAGACTCGCACCTGGATCTAGCAATGCATATACATCAAAAGTAAAGACTTTGATCATACCAGTGACAACATAAGGTGAATTCTCTTTCTCTTGACGACTGGTAATAACATACAGACGGATTGCTCCTCCGCCTGTCCCTGAAGTAGCTCCTCTAGGTGCAGCTCTGTCTGGCGGAGCCACTGAAGAAGATTGGGCTCTATTGCCCCCATTGCCATTACCTTCCCTGTTCTTAGGGCAATCTCTCATAAAGTGACAATTCTGACCACACTTAAAGCAACCAGTGGACCCATCATGACACACCCCTGGGTGGTTCCTACAAAACTTAGCACATGTAGGAGTCCCATTACCTCCTTGTGCCACACTACCTTGAGACTGTGTAGGTCTAGCTCTGAAGTTTTGAGAATTCTGACTCTTGAACTCACCTCTGTTCCTTGGTGCAGGTGCACTAGTAGATGATGGAGCAGGTCCATTTTGCTTTTGTTGAAAAGATGACCAGTTCGCATTATTCTTCTGCTGCCCGGACTCAGTTCATGTTGTCTTAGCCTTCTTGTTCCGGAACTCTTCTCTATCTCTCACTTATCTTCCTCAACCTGTAGCATATGGATCATAAGCCTTGCTATGTCCGTGTCCCCTATCAACATCGTAGCCTTACCCTCTTTGCTTGACAAACTAGACAACCCAAAAATAAGTAAACTCATCCTACTCCTCATGTCAACAACCATCTATGGAGCATAGCGGGACAGTTGAGTGAACTTGAGGCTATACTCATACACACTCATGGATTCCTGCTTAAGAGTGAGGAATTCCCTTACCTTTGCCTCTCTCAGTTCACGTGGAAAGAAATGCCCCATAGAGGCCTCTACGAACACAGCCCACCTCACAATTGGTGCACCCTCTACTCTACTCTTCTTCATTGGTCGTACAAAACTCTAGCAACAAATTTCAGTTGCTATGCAGCTAGTTCCATATGCTCAGCATCTGCAACATGCATCACCTCAAAAACTTTCTACAACTCTTCTACAAAGTTTTTTGGATCCTCAGCAACACTTGAACTGGTGAAGTCTGGAGGATTCATCCTTAAGAACTCACGGATCCTGGATGTATCAGCCACATCCTGTCGATTCCCTCTTTGTTGTTCAGCTTGGTTGGTCACAACTTTACTCAACATCCGGATATCATCCCGAAACTCAATATTAGTGACCACTCCTTGGGTTTGCACTTCTGGAGCATTTGGAACGCCTTGATCCTGAGGATTAACATTCGTCCTAGCAGGACGACCTCAGACAGTTCTTTATGGAGGCATGATCTGAAAGATACGCGCAAGCACGAATAAGAAAGACACTTTATAGAGTTGAACTCTATCGCATGAAAAGAGTATGAAAGAAGTGAGATAGTTCCTAAATGTCGCAGCCTCCTAATTATAGATGTGGCACGCTTCACACCGATAACTGGGACTCTATAGATACGGCTTCATAGATACCTTAGGACTCTTGAACTCTGTGCTCTGATACCAAGTTTTTCACGCCCCGAGCCTACACCCTAGGCGTAACGGGCACTCGAGAACCATTGTTGGCCCCAAGAGAACCCTTGGCCTGGCTCAACTCTCAGCGAAAAACTTACTCAACATAGAATAAACTCAAAAGATAAACTTTACTCAACTGTATCAAAGGTAAACTCATAATATTTTAGAAATAAAATATTCACTGGCCAAAAGAGGCAACTCAAGTCTAGAACATTAACAACTGAAAATGAAAAAGACTCATGAACTACTGCTGTTTATCTATCTCTGAAGCCTCTAATACTATGAGGGATGTCGGGACAAGACCCGGATCATCCTAACAAAACTGAAATAGATGAAAACAAATAAGGCATCCTCCGAAATTAAGGAGGCTCACCAAACAACTCTGGAACTGCAACTGGTATCAACGAATCGTCTATTGATGACCCTGATCTCCTATATCTGCATCATGAAACGATGCAGGCCAAATGACATCAGTACATTGAATGTACGAGCATGTAAAGTGAATACTGAACATAACATAACACCTTGAACATGGAAAGAAGGAAACATACTTACCTCGACTCTACTCAACTCAAAACTGTATAAAAACAACGATAAGGATGCAGTTTACATAAAGTACTTAAAACAGTAGTTAACAACTCAATATATTCAAAAATATAATAACAAATCAGTTTGTGTAAAAATACAAAATAACTTTGTTTGGTAGATTCTCTAACTGACAACCATCACTATGAGCTATGTGATGATCCACCGTCTCTCCCACGCTGCGAGAACTGTCCTATACCTTGCCGGGGTATAGAACTCCTTAAATAAGTAAATCCACTAAGCTATGCTTAAAAAGCAATAAGGAATCATCTAAAATGTATGACCCTTTCTACCCACGTTGGCTACATGGTTTATGAGGACTTTGAGTTATATGAACTCGTCCCCATATCGGTGCTCAATACTACTCTCAAAATATAACTTAGCTCATATGCTTAAAAACATTTCCTCATCCTCAACTTTGAGATTATTACTCAAAAGGTTTCTCTTAAAAGAGATAGTACTCAAAACTTCTCATGAACTCCTTTGGAAATCGGTGTTTCCCCTCATTTTAAATGAAAAAATATTTACTCTTGGGAATATTTAGTTCCCATATATTCATTTTAAAAAAATGAAACTCAACTATACTCATCCTCATACTCAAGTACTCAAGTCTTAAAACAAGTTTTAAAAGATTGTAAAAGACTTCTCAAGACTTTACTCTTAACTCTTTCCTTGAATTTGAATTATGAATTCAAGGGTTATGATTCATGTTATGAAGGATCTCTCTATGTTTTAATGAAGATTTTGAGTGTGGATATCAAGTAGAAAACATAGGTACGATTCGAGAGAACTCACACGGAAAGAAGGTCGGAAGGGTAGGGGACCTGGCGACCCTGGCGCACTAAGTGGCGCGGGGCGCCAGCCCCTGAACTACTGATGGTGGGTTGGGGCGCACTGACTGGCACAGTGCACCAGGCCCCAACCTACAGAAAACTATTTGGGGTGCACTGACTGGCACAGTGCACCAGGCCCCAACCCAGAATTTTGATGAATTTTCTTGCTTTAATTTCATGTCTAACTCTTCTAGAATGGAACAATTCCCCTCAAACTCTTATGGATTCATAGACCCAACATAATTACAATGAAATCTACCCTAAATTACTCAAGAACAATACTCAAACACAAGATCCTCATCACAAGAACTGAACGAAACCTCATATCAAAGAATGAAACACAAACTTCAAGAAACTCATCAAGAATTCATCAAGAACTCAATATTCCCAATCTTATGGAAGAAATTCGAATAAGTAAATCATTATTGGCGCGTGGCGAACGAACCCAACACTATAAAAACTTACATACCTCGATTTTGCGAAACAAATCCTCGATTCACAAGAGATCTTGTTCGTTCTTCCTTTTCTCCTCTTTTTCTCTTCTTGAACTTCTCTCAAAACCCTAAGTGTAATTTAGGATTGTCAAAACTGACTCAAATCAGTTTTGACCCCTAAAATAATACTAAAAATATTTTAAGCTGATGGAGTAAGGAAAAAAACAAAATACCCCTCACTAATTCAAGTAACTTTTCTTAACAGGACAGACTGACTTCAAACGGGCATATCTCCCTCATACGAGCTCGAAATTTAACAAACTCGGTGGCGTTGGAAAGAGGATTACAATACCTTTCATTTGATATCTTATGGGCAACTAACTCATCATGTACTGAAATTTATGGTCGTTTGAAGTTGACCCAAAACTCACAACTTAAGCATAACTTGCGAAATTCTCAATTTAGCTAATTCCAATTTAGCGCTTTCTAAATTTAGCTCTTTCTAAGGCGGGATGTTACACTATTTCTTATGCAGATGAAGTATAAAAAAAGGAAGATTTGAGACCTTTCACCATTGGCCATCATGAGTTTGCTAGTGTCTTGTATGATAATAGGGATAACATCGACTTGATTCCTTTGTTTATTGATAAACATTCCTGTCTATGTAAGACTTATTCCTCTCATGTTTAGAGGTACTCTATGACATAAAAATCATATATCCGTAAATACGCTTTAATGGATGATCTTCTTCTTTTTCTTTTCAGTAGGTTCATTATAAAGACTAGATTTTTGGAAGATTTTCTCCTTTTTAAGGTAAGTAATATATAGGCAATGTAGTATTGGAATGATTTGGATCACGCATGGTTCTCTTCGCCATTATGATTTTGCATCCATTTTCCCCCCTTTTTCTTGTTTTTTCGGAAACTCAATTACTTGCGCATTTAAAACATAAATAAAATCTTGTAAGTACCACATAATAGATAGCTCGATGAAATGGATGATGACATGACCGAACAACGGGGTAGTGGGATTCACAAGTTTCCAGAGGACGACATTAAGACTCTTGCTTATTAGCAAGAGTAGAATGAAGAGTTTTAATTACCTACATTAGATGCAGACTACATTAGAAGAAAGGACATGAAGATCAAAGACCTGTCTAGGAAACATGTAGTGCATTTCCTCCCCTCTATATCATAAATAAACTTCTAAGCAGTGTCCGAAGAATGAAATCACTAGATAGTTAGTTCATTATTATCATTCCAGAAAAGTACTTCATTGTATAAACTTTCATGACACTTTTCTCAAACACGGATGAAGATTTTCAATTTAATCCAAAAAAATTTCATCTCTGGACTGTTTTGCGAATGGAGTTTCCAGTCCTTCCTTTGATTCTTTCAGGCAAGAAACCAAGGGAAGGACTAGAGACTCTATTCGCAGAACAGTCTAGAGACAAAAAAAGAATTATGATTAGATTGAAAATACACATCCATTGTTTGATAGAAGTATCCTGAAAGTTTATGAAATAAAGTGCTTTTCCGGTATGATAATAATTGACTAACTATCTAATGATTTCATCCTTTGGACACTTCTCATAACTTTATTAATGATTTAGAGCGGAGGAAAGGCACTACATGTTTATGGTCCACATATTTAATCTCCATGTCCTCTCTTGTAATGTAATTTGCAGGTAATATAGGTAATTAAAATTCTTCATCCCATTCCTACTGATAAGCAACCGTTTTAAAGTCGTCCTTTGGAAACTTGTGAATCTTACTGCCATGTTGTTCAGTCATGTCATCATTCGATTCATCGGATCTATCTAGTTATGTTGTACGCCCATGATTTAATTTATCTTTTTAATGAACAAGATATAGAGTTACTGGAAAAGCAAGAAGAAGGGAGAAAAATAATTGCAAAACCATAACGGCGGAGAGAGAACTATGCGTTACTCAAATCATTCCAATATTAATTTACTTATAAATTATTTACCCTACAAAAGAAAAATTCTTCCAAAAATTCAATCTTTATAATGAATTTAGTTGAAAAAAGAGAAGATCACCTTTATAGTATATTTATGGACATATGATTTATTATGTAATGGAATACCTCTCAGCATGATTTTTTTTTTTCATCTTCCTTCTTTAAAACTATTGAATCTGTCAACACATTGAAATACCTTTGTTAGTGCAATAACCTAATGATAGACAACATTAAAAAATATACACATCATCATATCATATCATATCATCATATCATATCATATATTATTAAAGGTGGGAAACTCAAAAGATGGATTACAATTTTACCCCTAGACTAAATTAGACATCTAATTAAGTAAACTAGTATTCGTCCCCGCGCTTTGCGCGAATTAAATGTCATAATTTTTAAATTAAATGTGATATAATTTATGCAAGATTTAAAATGGTGTTTGTTTTTACTCCCTTTTAATAGCAGCTATAAGGTCAGTTTATGTCTCATACGGTGATTAAATTAATTAATTTTTCTCTAATTGTTACAATCCTATTAGTAATGAAATCCTCCGTTGAACTTTTAAAATATTTAAAAGGATATAAATCACAATCAATATGTACAAATTATTTTTAAAAAAAATCTATTAATTTAAACAATTTATCAACAGTCACATTGTAACATACTTTTTTGATTTTATTTTACATTCAAAATCAATTATGTAATCTGTAATTATATTAAATAATTCATTACAATTTTTTTTTAAAAAACATAAACTTAAAATATTTATTGTAATTAACGTGAAAGTGAAAGCAGTATATATATATATATCAATTCGAAATAATTATTATTAAAAATAAAATTAAGAAATAAAAAATATGAAGTATGCATTAAACATCTACATTTATTTTATCTTTCAATTCAATTTTATACCATCAGCGCATCATTTGACATACTTATCGGTGTTTTTTTTTTTATATTTAACAAAATGTGTCATTTTTCAATCACGTAATTCAATGTGTTTATTGTCATTAAAAATCAAATGAATAAAATTAGAAGGAAGAATTTGAATTCAAGCTTAGATACGCTAAGAAAAAACATTAATCTGCAATAGGATCATCACTTATCATCACTCATCTGCATATAAAAATATTCATATATCAAAAAATTAAAAATTTAAAATTGAGAAATAAAAGATATGAAGTACGCTGTAAATAAAGAATCATAAATTATATGTAAATAAATCCAACACAATTTTGATTGTGAAACAAAACATAAGATGAAAAATATACTAAATGCTTGGCATAGTTATAGGATATAGTCTTGAAAGTGTTTCTCATTCTTCAACTACATATATTCATCACAGAAATTGATTGATCCCAACTTCATCAATCGATCATCTTTCTTTAATTTTTTTTGAGAAAACCAACTGATCATCTTCAAGTTCTAAAGTTTTCAAAATAAAGTACATGTGTAGATAATTTAAGCCACGTAAAATAGAAGGAAAAAAAAAGAAAAATATGCAAAAACTTACCTTCTCATGAATGGCAAGGATTATTATTGCTTTGACTCTCCTTTATTGAGATGCATTTTTTTCATTGAAAAAACTAAAGAAAATACTGAGTTATGTTGTTATATATACGGTTGAGTTTTTTGGGAATAAGAAGTTAAGCAAGTGGGTGAGGAATTTTAGGGATAATTATTTGTGGTTGAAGTTTATTTTTATTTTTAGAAAAAACCAAAATGTTTTTAAAAAAACAAAATGAATAGATAATTGGATAGATTTAGAGATCGTGTAAAAATGGGCATGTATTGGACAATTTTAAACCCGCAAATTCAAATTTAAATATTAATTAATAAAAAATGATTTTATAAATTAAATATTTTAGGGAGTCCCTTACGTGATGATTTGTAAAGTAATTCTTATGTAGGAAAAACAATATGACAAATATTTCAATTAATTTGCATCTATAAAAGTCATGTCTATTAATTATCATTCCCCATCTAATTAAACCACAAAATTATTACTTAAAATAATAATGTGTGATTAAAAGGATTTTAAAATTTAGTGAATCACAATAAAATAGCCACATTTTTGTCGGTTATTAAAATTGCTCCAGTACAATAAAAATGAGGTAATAAAATCTTTTTTTAAAAAAAATGTTTTAAATTGTTATTTTGTCTTTAAAATGGAATTTATTATTTAAATTAACTAAAGACAATTAAGTTAGTTAAACTGAATTTATTATTTAAATTAACTAAAGATAATTAAATTCAAGAATAATTGTGGTGCTGACACTTGACGTGTTTTCCTCTCCTATTATATATAGATAGATATTAAATAATAATATTTTAATTATTTTTTGAATCGTAAGTTATCTATTAGAAAGACAATGAAATATTATTATTTAAATTGTAAGTTACAATGAATTATTGTTTGATAGACTAATTCAATTATCTAATAAAATGAAAGGGTTGTATGTCAATTAATTGATACTTCATAATAAATCTGTTAGTATTACTAGAGTTAACACATGTAAGTTGTAACGATGAAATTACAGTACATTCATGATAAATATGTATAGATAATGGTGTATATATGTAATTACTTGCTATTCATAATTAAAATCCAAGTTAGCTGAAATGTCTTTTCTTTTAAATATTACTATATTATGCATATGATTTTTTATATAACACATAAAATATTTTTAGGAAGAGTGAGGATTAGTAGTGTCATGCTCCGAGCCTACACCCTAGACGTGGCCGACACTCGAGAACTATTGCTGGCCCCAAGCGAACCCTTGGTCTGACTCAACTCTCAACGAAAGACTTAATCAACATAAGATAAACTTTACTCAATTGTCTCAAAAGATAAACTCAGAATGTTATAGAAATAAACATTCAACTAACCAAAGAGGCAACTCAAGTCTCAACATAAACAACTGAAAATGAAAATACTCATAAACTACTGTCTATCTATCTATGAAGCCTCTAATACTATGAGGGATGTCGGGACAAGACCCCCGATCATCCTAATCAAAATTGAAATAACACAACAGAAATAACTGAGGGATCCTCCGGAAGTAAGGAGGCTCACCAAACAACTCTGGAACTCAACTGGATCAACGAAGAGCCGGATGCTGGTCCTGGTTACCTGTATCTGCATCATAAAAGATGCACGCCAAATGGTGTCAGTACATGGAATGTACGAGCATGTGAGGGGAAATCTAAAACCTAACACAAGCTTGTACTGGAACTGAAGAAAAAACTTACCTCATCTCAACTCAACTCTTTTCAATAAAAAAGCAATAACAATAATGCAATATAAAGAAAAGCTTTTAAAACAGTAGATCAAAACTCAATGTATTGAAAAATACAATATAACTCAGTTTGTAAATAAAAAAATACAAAATAAACTTTGTTTGGGAGACAACCATCACTATGAGCTATGTAATGATACATCGTCTCGCCCATGCTGTCAAAAAAAGTCCTATACCTTGCTGGGGTATAAAACTCCTCAACTAAGTGGATCCACTAGTCTCTGCTAAAAAGCAATAAGGAATAATCTAAAAAGTATGATCCTTTCTACGCACGGTGGCTACATGGTTTATGGGGGCTGTGAGTTGTTAAAACTCTCCCCCATATTGATGCATAATATTAATCCAAAATATAACTTAGCTCATATGTTTTTTAGAAAAACATTTCCTCATCCTTAACTTTTAGATTATTACTCAAAAGGTTTCTCTAAAAAGAGATAGTTCTCAAAACTGCTCATGAACTCTTTTGGAAATCGGTGTTTCCTCTTTTCTTAAATGTAAAAACATTTCTCTGGGGAATACTTAGTTCCCATATATATTTTTAAAGAAAATGAACTAAACTTTACTCTTCCTTAAACTCAAATGCTCAAGTCTTAAAACAAGTTTAAAAATATTGCAAAAGACTTCTCAAAAGACTCGAAAGAACTCTCAAGACTTGACTCTTAACTCTACCTTGAATTTGAATTATGAATTCAAGAATTATACTTTGGATTGTAGGACCTCTCAATGATTTAGGAGGATTAATATAGTTGATCATCAGAACAAGTGAAGATCCAATTTAAAGAACACTACTGCGACACAGAGATGGAATTAAATATTTGGTCGCGAAATATTTTTTGAGGCAAAGGACTCTGTATCCTCTGCGCGACGTGGAGTGGGGGTAATTAACTGGGAACTGAAATCCTAAGCGCCTCCGCAACGCGGACCTGGGCATAATTATTTTCCTGATCTTTTCCTCTCTTCCCAAACTCGATTAAAATCATACCCACTGCAAATCTAAGGTCAAAATTCACCAATTCTCATAACCCAGAACATTTTTAGTAAAAACCATCACAAAGGACTAATCAAACAACTCAGCTATTGTGGAAGACCCTCACCTCAAGGATTTCCAAGACCTAAATTTATAAATTTAACTCAAGAACTTCTCAAGAACTCAAATCCTTCAACTTTGAGAATGAAATTACATTAAAATAACATGATTGGCGTGTGGGTGAACGAAACCAACACTATGATAATGAGTTTAAGCTCTTTCTGACTGAACAAATACTGAAGGCTCTTGTGATCGGTGAACACATCTACATGAAAACCATAAAGATAGTGGCGCCATATTTTCAAAGCAAACACTACAACAATAAACTCTAGGTCATGGGTTGGGTAATTCCTCTCATGAATCTTAAGTTGTCTGGAGGAATAAGCCATAACCTTGCCATTCTGCATTAATACACAACCCAGTCTAGCTCTGGACGCATTACAATACACAACAAAACCCTGCGTACCTTCTGGTAAGGTCAACACTGGGGCAGTAGTCAACCTAGTTTTCAATTCCTGGAAGCTTTTCTCACAAGCTTCAGACCATTGAAACTTAACTGTCTTCTGAGTCAACTTTTTCAACGGGGATGAAATAGATGAGAACCCCTCGACAAACCTCCTATAATAGCCAGCCAATCCCAAGAAATCCCTAATATCAGTTGCAGACATGGGTCTAGGCCAGTTCTACACTGCCTCAATCTTCTGAGTGTCAACTCGAATCCCATCACCAAAACAATGTGACCTAAGAATGCCACAGACTCAAGCCAAAATTCACACTTAGAGAATTTAGCATACAACTCACTATCATTGAGAGTTTGAAGAACTATTCTAAGATGACTAGCATGATCCTCCTCATTCCTCGAATAGATTAGAATGTCATCAATGAATACGATAACAAACATATCTAGATAAGGCTTGAATACTCTGTTCATAAGATCTATGAACGCTGCAAGTGTATTAGTTAGGCCAAAAGACATAACCAGAAACTCATAATGACCATAGTGGGTCCTGAAAGCTGTCTTAGGGATGCCACTTTCTCTTACTCTCAAATGATGATAGCCTAATCTGAGGTCTATCTTAGAAAAAAAAGTGGCACCCTTAAGTTGATCGAAGGGATCATCAATTCTCGGAAGAGGATACTTATTCTTGAAAGTAACCTTGTTCAACTGACGGTAATCTATACACATTCTAAGAGAACCATATTTCTTCCTCACAAATAAGACAGGAGCGCCCCAAGGTGAGACACTTGGTTGAATGAAACCTTTCTCAAGAAGATATTTCAACTGCTCTTTTGACTCTTTTAACTCAGCTGGAGCCATTCTATATGGCGGAATAGAGATAGGACGAGTATCGGGAAGAATATCTATACTGAAGTCTATTTCTCTCTCAGGAGGGACTCTGGGAAGATCATCTGGAAAGACCTCTGGAAACTCACTCACAACTAGAACTAACTGAATAGTTTGTGTCTCAACACTTGATTCATTAACTCGGACTAAGTGATAGATCTACCCCTTCGAAACTAACTTTCTCGCCTTAAGGTACGAAATAAAATGACCCTGAGGCACTGCTGAACTACTCCTCCACTCTATGACAGGCTCATTAGGAAAACAGAACTTAACTACTCGAGTTCTACAATCAAGTGAGGCATAACAGGAATGAAGCCAGTCCATATCTAGAATAACATCAAAATCTACCATGTCTAACTCGACTAAGTCAGCCATGGTGTACTTGTGATTGACGGAAATGAAACAATCACAATAAAATCTCTAAGCTAGAATAGACTCACCAACATGTGTGGAAACACTGAAGGGCTCAAGAAGTTGTTTGGGAATAATATCGAACCTCATAACTATATAAGGAATCACAAAAGATTGACTCGCACCTGAATCTAGCAATGCATATAAATCAAAAGAAAAGACTTTGATCATACCAGTGACAACATCTGGCGAATTCTCTTGCTCTTGGTGAATTGTGATAGCATACAGACGGTTTTCTCCTCCGCCTGTCCCTGAAGTAGCTCCTCTAGGTGCAACTCTGTCTAGTGGAGCCACTGAAGAAGCTTGGGCTCTATTTCCCCCCCATTACCACTACCTTTGCTGTTCTTAGGGTACTGTCTCATAAAGTGACCATTCTTACCACACTTGAAGAAACCAATGGAGCCATCACGACACACTCCTGAGTGGTTCCTACCACACTTAGCACATGCAGGAGTCCGATTACCTCTTTGTGCCATACTACCTTGAGACTATGAAGGTCTAGCTCAAAAATTCTGTGAATTCTGATTCTTAAACTCACTCTGTTCCTTGGTGCAGGTGTACTAGCAGACGAAGGAGCAGGTCCATTTTGCTTTTGTTGGAAGGACGACTGGTTCACATTACTCTTATGTTGTCCGAACTTTTTTCCAGTTATCTTAGCTTTCTTGTTTTGGAACTCTTCTCTATCTCTCAGATTATCTTCCTCAACCTGCTGAACATGGATCATCAGCCTTCCTATGTCCATATCCCCTATCAACATCGCAACCTTACCCTCTTTGCTTGAAAGACGAGAAAACCCAGAAACAAACAAACTCATCCTGCTACTCATATCAGCAACCATCTCCAGAGCATAGTGGGAAAGTTGGGTGAACTTGAGGCTGTACTCATGCACACTCATGGATTCCCACTTCAGAGTGAGGATTTCTCTTACCTTTTCCTTTCTTAGCTCACGGGGAAAGAAACGCCCCATGAAGGAACCCTCGAACACAGCCCAACTCACAATTGGTGCACTCTCAGCTCTACTTTTCTTCCATTGGTCGAACCATACCCTAGCAATACCCTTCAGTTGGTATGCAGCTAGTTCCACTCGCTCAGCATCAGCAACATGCATAACCTTAAACACCTTCTGTAACTCTTCCACAAAGTTTTCTAGATCCTGAGTGACACTTGAACCGGTGAAATCTAGAGGATTCATCCTTAAGAACTCAAGGATTCTGGATGTATCAGCCACATCCTGTTGATCCCCTCTCTGCTGACCAGCTTGATTGGCTACCACTTGACTCAACATTTGGATAGCATCCTTGAACTCAGCATTAATGACCTTTCCTTGGGGTTGCACTTTTGGTTCATTGGGTACCCCTTGATCATGTGGATCGACATTCCTCCTAGCACGACGACCTCGGACAGCTCTTCGTGGAGGCATAATCTGAAAGATACGCGGAAGCACGAGTTAGAAAGAAATTTTATAGAGATGAACTCTATTGCATGAAAAGAGTATGAAAAAAGTGAGATAGTTTCTAAATGTCACAGCCTCCTAATTATAGATGTGGCGCGCTTCACACCGATAACTAGGACTCTACAGACACGACTTCATAGACACCCTATGACTCTTGAACTTTGTGCTCTGATACCAAGTTTTTTATGCCCCTAGCCTACACCCTGGACATGGCTGGCACTCGAGAACTAATGTTGGCCCCAAGAGAACCATTGGCCTGGCTCAACTCTCAGCGGAAGACTTACTCAACATAAGATAAACTTTACTCAACTGTCTCAAAAGATAAACTCAGAATGTTTTAGAAATAAATATTCAACTAGCCAAAGAGGTAACTGAAGTCTCAACATAAATAATTGAAAATAAAAAGACCCATGAACTACTGTCTATCTATCTATGAAGCCTCTAATACTATGAGGGATGTCAGGACAAGACCCTCGATCATCCTAATCAAAACTGAAATAACATAACAGAAATAACTGAGGGATCCTCCGGAAGCAAGGAGGCTCACCAAACAACTCTAGAACTCAACTAGATCGACGAAGTGTTGGATGTTGATCTTGGTTAACTGTATCTGCATCATAAAAGATGCAGGCCAAATGGCGTCAGTACATGGAATGTACGAGCATGTGAGGGGAAATCTAAAACCTGACATAAGCTTGAATTGGAACTGAAGAAACAACTTACCTCGTCTCAACTCAACTCAACTCTTTTCAATATAAAAGCAATAACAATAATGTGATATAAAGAGAAGCTTTTAAAACAGTAGATGAAAACTCAATGTATTGAAAAATACAATATAACTCAGTTTGACTATATGAAAAAATAAAATAAACTCTGTTTGGGAGATTCTCTAACTGACAACCATCACTACGAGCTATGTGATGATACAGCGTATCGCCCACACTGCCAGAACTGTCATAGGATTGTAAAAATCAACCAAATTAGCTTAGACCCCTAAAACCTCACTAAAAATGAATTAATCTGATTGGGTAATGAAAAAACTAAAATACCCCTCATATTTTTGGGTAACTTTCCTTAACTGGACAGCCTGACTTCAAACGGGCATATCTCCCTCATACGAGCTTGCAATTTAGTAAACTCGGTGGCGTTGGAAAGAGGATTCCAAGACCTTTCCTTTGATATCTTATGGGCTACAACTCATCCTATACTGAAAGTTATGGTCGTTTGATGTTTATCCAAAACCCAAAACTTAAGTATAACTTGAAAATTTTCAGATTTAGCTTATTTCCAAATTAGTTCTCTCTATTTAAGCTCTTTCTAAGGCGGGATGTTACAACTAGCAATTAATTTCTATTAACAACCTTCATGTATCTTCATAAATATTACTATTTATTTATCACTTACGTACATACCTCTTCGTTGTAAAGATAATTATGAGAATTGGAAAAGTTTTATTGAGCTATAAATATGTACACTTATTAATTAGGAGAAATAAATACATGAAAGGAAATATTGAAAGAATGCAAATAAAAAAAGAGAATTCAATTAGACATTAGAATCTACTTCACTACCTCTTCTTCTGGTTAGGTTTTTAAGAAATTACAGTAATTTAATTTGTTGAAATGCAAAATCTTTATATAGCAATGTACATGCATATTATTACCCTAGCATGTAATCGAGCATGCCAATATTTTTATTGTACTTTTAGCAATTGTTTGTACTTTATATAAAGAAAGAATTGTTATGCCTTTTATTTTATTTTTATTATTAGAAGCTATTTGTTATTTTTTAAATGTTTAATTTTATATAAAAAAAATTAAAAGAATATTATGGACATGAGGAATTATTACTTCTAACACAAATTCTAATTTGGAAAAAATATTATGGTATATAACATAGTATATTGAATTTCAATGATAAAAGTAAAATTTGAGGAAAATCTTCAAAATATTCACCTGAAGAGGTAAATTTGAATATTTTTTTAAAAATTAATCTCATTAAACATAACTGTACCTATCTAAGTAATGAATAATTGTTCAATTTTGTAAGTCAGATGATAACTCATTATTCGAGTTTAATGAAATACACTCACCATTCATAATTGTTTTGGATTTCATTTTAAAAAAAATATTATATTTGAATATTCAACAAAAAGAAGTTTGTACTAATTAACTTGGAAAACACGTGCGAAACACGTGTCCGGATACTAATGAATATATAAACATAGATACTAAAAATCTATAAGTAATTCCACATTTTTAGTGAAATTCAAAATCGTTATAATTTGATTGACATGTCTTTGATTGCAAATACAATTCATTTTTTTCCTCTTACCATGAAATTCATTGGAGAAAGTTACACATCAAAAGAAAGAGTTTTTGGTTAATATAAGGAAAAATAAGTGAATGAATCTCTAGTTTATTATGTTGTAGTTTGAAAGTGGAAGAAAGTATACAACTATATTTATAATAGGGAAAGTTCCTTGAACATAAACCAAGTCACTAAATTCATGTCATTTACATAGATTTGATTTATAAAATTTTAAAAAAATGGTAATATTAATAGGTATTAAAATACTATTTTTCTTATTGGAAAGAGGTCGACAACTTCTAGTTTCACTTCACCCCTGCCTCAGCTGAAAAATACAGATCCTCAATTAAAAAGAAATTAGACTCAAATCAAGCTGAAAAACACAAATGCATCAATTAAAAACAAACTAGACTCAAATCAAGATGAAAAACACAAATCCATCAATTAAAAAGAAACTAGACTCAAATCAAGTTGAAAAAAAAAACAGATCAATCAATTAAAAAGAAACTAGACTCAAATCAAGTTAGAAAAATACAGATCCAATAATTATAAAGAAACTAAACTCAAATCAAGTTGAAAAAATACTGATCCATCAATTAAAAAAAAACTAGACTTAAATCAAGCTGAAAAACATCAATTAAAAAGAAACTAGACTCAAATCAAGCTGAAAAAACATAGATCTATCCATTAAAATAAACTAGAATCAAATCAAGCTGAAAAAATATATATCCAACAATTAAAAAGAAACTAGACTCAAAGCAAGCTGAAAAATACATATCCATCAATTATAAAGAAAGTAGACTCAAATCAAGCTGAAAAAATACAGATCCATCAATTAAAAAGAAACTAGACTCAAATCAAGCTGAAAAATACAGATCTGTCAATTAAAAAGAAATTAGACTCAAATCAAGCTGAGAAATACAGATTCATCACTTCAAAAGAAACTAGACTCAAATCAAGCTGAAAAAATACAGATCCATCAATTAAAAAAAAACTAGACTCAAATCAAGCTAAAAAAATACCGATCCATCAATTAAAAAGAAACAAGACTCAAATCAAGTAGAATAACATAGATCCATCAATAAAAAAGAAACTAGACTCAAAAAATGCTGAAAAAACACATATCCATCAATTAAAAAGAAAATAGACTTGAATCAAGTTGAAAAAACACAGATCCATAAATTAAAAAGAAACTAGACTCATATCAAACACAGAATGAAGAGAAACACTAACATAGAGCTAACCAACAGGCATCCAAGAGGACAACCCTCTGCTGACTCCTAGAGATACACAACAATCTGATCCACCAAATTAAACATCTAGATAGGAAAAAGCAATGAAAAGATGCATCTTTTAATCCAGGGTTACAAATACAAAAATTAGTTAAGAAGAGAAGGACACAAATCTTACTTGTACAACATGAGAAACAACGACGTACACCAAAGAAGGCCATGAGTGTTGATCATCCAAAGAAGAACATGAACTAGAATGATATTATGGAATCTCATCACCATCAACTTATTCAGTGGAGAGAGGAAGTTGAGAAAAGAAATGTTGAACACTCTTTTAGAAACCCTAGTAATATAGTAGTCCATATAGCAATAGGTCTTTTTTTGTGTGTGTGTTTTTCATTCTTTATGTTTCTGCTTTTTTGGGCTTGATAGAGCCTGAACAAATATTTTTGTGTTGATTTTTAATAAAACGCCCCTTGTCCAACTCTATCAAAAGTAATAATTGTGGAATCAATACTTCTTCCTAATTAGACTTAAAGATAGAAAAAGTAAAGTAGTAAATATATATCTTAAAATGTCGTTCTAGATCATATTTTTTCAATAAGATATATAGTCTACATATTAACTCTCTTTATTAATAAACCTTTTTTATAAGAAAATTTGTAGGCATAAAATTTGTCAACAACGCCAAACTATAAGAATTTATTTAGTACCCAAAATACTAATTAGTTTTTTCAATTCATCTATTACATTTAAAGTGTTACACTATTTTATTATAGTTAAAATCATTTACTATCACAATTTTTTATTTTGATCAACCAAGCAGGACGAAGTGTAGACCACCTAGTGCAGATCATTTTGTAACATCTCGGAAATTTTTTGAGCTAAGACTTGAACCATCCTTCGTAGTGAGTAAGTTTTTACTAAGGAATTTAAATTTTTCTTAAGTATTAAGGTCACTAGATGTAGCACACTGAGTTCCAAAGAGAACTAAAGAGAATTCATTCAAGTCATTCCTAGGTTCCTTTAAGTTTTGAGTCAACTTCAAACAACCATAACTTTCAGTATAAGATGAGTTAGGAGATTCACAAGATATTAAATGAAAGGTCTTGGAATCCTCTTTCCAACACCACCGAGTTTGCTAAGTTTTGAGCTCGTATGAGGGAGATATGCCCGTTTGAAGTCAGGCAGTCCAGTTAAGGAAAGTTACCCGAAAATATGAGGGGTATTTTGGTCTTTTCCTTACCCAATTAGATTTAATTCATTTTTAGTAAGGTTTTACGAGTCTAAACTGATTTGGTTCAGTTTTATAATCATAATCTACGCTTAGGGTTTTAGAAGAGAGTTCAAGAAGAGAAAAGAGGAGAAAATAGGAAAAGATTCAAAGCGTTCGTTGAGTTTTTCTTGCGAATCGAAGGTTGTTTCTCCAAGGGTTTATTCCCTAAGAAGTAAGTTTCTCATAGTGTTGAATTCGTTCACCCATACGCCAATCTTGTTATTTTCAGCAAAGTTTCGTTATTGAAGTTGAAGAATTTGAGTTCTTGATTTGTTTCTTGAAAGTATTGTTTTTGTTCTTGAATTAGGATGGGTTTGATGAGTTCTTGAGATAAAAGTTAGTGAATTGAGGATGGTTTGGAGTAGATTGTTGTGTACATAAGTTGAGTATTCAAATCTAAGTGATTGGTAAAGAAACCATTCGATTCCAGGTGAATTAGGGTCGAAAAACGAGTAAGAAAAGATCGGGCAGAAAATAAGGTACCAGGTCCGCGACACGGACCTGTTCCTCATAAGTGAAATTTTCCTCTCCACGTCGCGGAGACAACGCGAACTCCACTGTTTCAAAAATTATTTCGCGACCAAACATTATAATTCACCTCCGCGTCGTGGACTTGCTCCCCATATAGTGTTTTTCAAGCGTTTCTCATTATTAACTATCTAAAACTCATTTAATCATCACAATATCCTTCCTATCCTAAATCATAACCTTGAATTTATAATTCAAATTCAAGGTAGAGTTAAGAGTCAAGTCTTGAGAGTTCTTTCGAGTCTTTTGAGAAAGTCAATTTGAGTCTTTTGAGAAGTCTTCTACAATTTCTAATAACTTGTTTCAAGACTCAAGTAAGTGAGGAGAATGTATTCATGAGTCTACACTAGCATCGAGATCCTTCATATCATGAACCATAACTCTTGAATTCCAAATTCAAATTCAAGAGAGAGTTAAGAGTAGAGTTCAAGAAAGTCTTTGAGATCACTTATTGATTTGAGCTAAGTTTTGAGGAAGTAAGTATGAGAATGAGAAGAGTTGTATACTTGAGTTCCATATTTTTATGTAGACCCTCGAGTCGACACGTTCATGCCCATAAATTCCACATGAACTTAGTAAACTGAGCATCTTTGAGAGGAGTAGTATCTTCAACTTCTAAGTCTTGAGTATCGAGTTCCTAACCCTTTTGAGATTATATTCCTAATCATGGGACTATTACATGTTACCCATGAAGTCCTGAAGTTGAGTAATTCATTCCCATAATTCCGCATGAACCCTATAAGTCGAGCAGTCTTGAGATGAGAAGTATCTTTGAGTCCTTGAGTTGAGTAGTTCATGCCCATAATTCCGCATGAACCCTCTGAGTCGAGCATTCTTTAAACGAGTATTATCATTGAAGTTCTTGAGTTCTGAGTTGTTGATTTCCGAGTATTGAGTTCTATGTTTGGTTATTGAAAATCTTGAATTGAGTCGTTCACGTTCGTAATTCGGCATGAACCTTATTTTGAGAAGTCTTTTACAAATTTTTCTAATTTTGTTTTAAGACTTAGCATTTGAGTTGAGAAAGAGTAGAGTGAGTTCATTTTCTTTAAAATGATATATGGGAACTAAGTATTCCCAAGATTAAATGTTTTCACATTTAAAAGAGGGGGAAACTGAGATTTCCAAGGGAGTTTTGAGCAGTCGAGTACCATTAATTTTTAGAGAAAGATTTTGAGTAATAATCTCAAACCACAGAAAGAGTTATGTTTTTAAACATTTGAGCTACTTATATTTTGGGAGTAGTATTGAGCTCCGATATGGGGGAGAGTTCAGACAACTCACATCCCCCATAAACCATGTAGCCAACGTGGGTAGAAAGGGTCATACTTTTTAGATGATTCCTTAATGCTTTTTAGCATAGACTAGTGGATCCACTTAGTTGAGGAGTTCTATACCCCGGCAAGGTATATGACAGTTCTGGCAGCGTGGGCGAGACGTTGTATCATCACATAGCTCATAGGTGATGGTTGTCGGTTAGAGAAACTCCCACATAGATATTTTGTATTCTTATATACAAACAGAGTTATTTTGTATCCTTGCATACAAACTAAGTTATTATTGTATTCTTCAATACATTGATTTGCTATCTACTATTTTAAAAGCTTTCCATATATTGCATCTTTTATTGTTGGTTTATCCAGAGTTGAGGATCCAGAGTTGAGTATTTTGTTATTGAGTTAAGACTTATTTCTCTTAGTTGAGTTGAACTATGTTTCACAGAGTTGAGTCTCTTATTTATTGAGTTGAACTATGTTTCTTTGAGTTGAGTTGAGTTGAGTTGAGAAGAGGTAAGTATGTTTCTTTTCCACTAGTTCAAGCTTATGTTTATGCTTTAGTATTCCCCTTACATGCTCATACATTCCATGTACTGAGCCATTTGTCTTGCATCGTTTCATGATGCAGATACAAGTATTCAGGATCATCAGTAGACGTTTCGTTGAGGTCATGGGAAATTCCAGTCAGCTTTGGTGAGCCTTCTTACATTCCGGAGGACTTCACCTTTATCTTACATTTAGTAGTTTTCAGATGTCGTGGGTCTTGTCCCGATATCCTTCTGTAATAGTACAGGCTTCATAGATAGACAAAGTTGAGTAGTTTTCAGTATGTATCTTCCTTTAGTTGTTTTTACAAACTTTGAGTTATCTATTAAGTATTGTTCAGATTATTTTAAAGTTGAGATTATTGAATTTAATTCAGTTTTTAAGCTTTTGCATGCTTAAGTTAGTCTTCCGCTTGTAGTCAGCCAGGATGAGGGTTCTCTTGGGGACCAACAATGGTTCTTGAGTGCCGACAACGTTCAGGGTGTAGACTCGGGTCGTGACACATTCGACTTTAAAATGATATTAAAAGCTCGTTGGAATTGACCAATTATAAATTAACAACATATAAGTGTAAGTGTGAAAATTGATTTTATAAATAAACTGTTACAAGTTTGGATAGATGTGATTAAACTTATAATAAGCAGTTGATGTATTTGACAAAAAAACATAGAGAAGTTGGTGTATTGCTAAATGACTAAAATACCTTATATAACTTTTCAAAAATTAATATCAAAATTAATTCTTTTAACAAAAAAAGAGGAACGACCAATACAAATTAGTAAATAAAAAGTTGGTGTTTATTTTAGAAAAAATATTTTTAGAATTAAAAAATTACTAAAGATAAATTAGTGAAAGACTTGTTCCAAAGAATTGCTTATTATATATATATATATATATATATATAAATATTAATTCTAAAAGTAGGAGGCTCCAGCCATCAAAATTGGATTACAATTTTGTTCCTACAGTAAATTCATATGATCAAATATCTAATTGAATATTAAATACTAATATTTTAATTTTCTTGGAATACAAACGTCACAAATTAAATGTTATCAACCTCTTTGTTTTCCTTCATTTATCAACAATTTATGGCCTTGTAAACGTTGTCAAATTCTTTGTTTTTCTTCATTTTTTAATAAAATCGGATAATCAATTTATATCAAATACTACTCATTAAGTAATCTTTTATAAAGACATCAAGAATATGTCAAACCTTCACCATTGCATAGAAAAAAACTCACCAGATTTACATTGAATCTCTTTACTCATTCTATGTAAATTTTATGCGATCATATTTTTTATGTTCTCTCAAGTTTACATTGAATAATCTTTTACTCCTATATATAAAATTATGTGATCATATATTATAGAATTATAGAATTTCTCGAAAGAACCTCGAATTGTAGAATTTTCTGTTATTAAAAAAAATCTCAGAACACTACAAAATCTTCATTCATCACCGAAAAAAAGAACATTTGCAGCACAACTCCAAATTTATTTTTAATAAATTTTATAAGTTTTATTTGGGATAAGGCACAAGTACCCCCTTAGACTATAACTTGAATTTCAGTGACACATCTTAACTACACTGAGGTCCTATTACCCCCCGAACCCATTTATTTGTAATTTTTTACACTTTCTCGGCCTAC
This sequence comes from Solanum etuberosum, assembly GCA_029582245.1. Classification (NCBI taxonomy): domain Eukaryota; kingdom Viridiplantae; phylum Streptophyta; class Magnoliopsida; order Solanales; family Solanaceae; genus Solanum; species Solanum etuberosum. Next base: position 108,262 of record JAJONR010000509.1, read on the forward strand.
ATGGAATCAAAACATCTCCCATGCGCCTCAACTCCATGGAGTCACATAGTGTTCCACGTAAGCCAAAAGGTGTATAAAATTATAAAAAAATTAGTTCGAGGGGATAAAGAACCTTAGTTTAGTTAAGGTATGTCTCTGGAATTTTGGTCATAGTCTAGGGGATACTTGTGCCTTATCCCATTTTATTTGTTATAAATAGGAAGTGATATTTGTTGTTACTTTGTAATAACTTTTTACAACACCTTCTTAGTGCAATACTAATAATTTCTTATGCACTGTAATTTCAAAGTGTTGATGGGATTGTTAAAATGTTATATCAGTATTAGTAAAACTTTAAAATAATCCTTTCCTTCCAGACAAAAAAATTAAAATGTAGATTATATAGAAATAGTTGTATAGTCAATATTATTCCATTTATCATTTGCTATGAAGATATTTTTTTGTGTTATAATTATTTTAATAGTCTACTTGATTTAAGGCATTGGAAATTTGGTAACAATTTTACACTTTTGTAGTTACTTATTTTAAACTATTATATATATACACACGCAGCCCACACCTCCCTTTATTTTATTTATTTATTTATTGTGTTGTTTTAGTATTCAGACAAGATATTTCTTACGTCTAGACATGTAATTTAGTTTCAGACTTGCATCATATTTTAGAAGCTCTTGTACTTATGACACTAAATCTTATAGTGATATTTTAGCTTTTCCGCATTTCATATTGTGAAATACTTAGTGTTTGGGATATTTCGTTTGTCGCTTGGGATAAATGAGGATTGTATGTTGAATACAAATGGATAAACCTTAGGTAACCTAGGTAGAGGTGGATTAGGTGGGTTTTAGGGTATTTTGAGGAGTACAAATACCAAATCTGCATTATTAATTAGTTCTATTTTATGAATCGTGGTAGAGAAGGACCTAAAACCCATAGAAATATGTTTTGGTTCATTAGAGGACCTTAGAAACGACACAACTTTAGAAAGTAGACAGGGTCACAAAATTTCTATCTAAAGAAGCAAGGAAGCAACCTGTAACACGCCAAAAATTCTACTCTTAGAATCCAAATTGGTTGTCGTAAGTGTATCAACTTGGGTTGGGTGATTTACTACTTATTCATATATGTTAAGGTTCTCCTAAGTATGAGAAGTGCTTTAGATGTGAGTTAAGGTCATAATGAACCTTTAGCACAAAGTCGAGTTGAGAGGTTCTCTAATCATTAAGTTTTTCGTGTAAGTTCATTCAAGGATACACTTAAATCAATCATACCTCCTAACATATGAAGAGTTTTTTGGCTTAATACCAACCATTTTTCTGGGCACTACGTAGTCTGTGCAAACCGGCGCGCGAAGTGGACATTCACCGCGCGAACTAAGCTTCAGCTGCGCGACCTCGTAGATTACTTCGGAATTCCTTTAGTTTTCACTTCTTTTCACATTTTAGGAGGGGTGTTTAAGTTTTTTCCTCATCCCAAAACCCCAATGACAATTAATTTCTTTCAAAAGCCAAAGTCAATCAGTTCTGATTATTTCAACCCTCTGATTCTAAAAAAATAATCTACGCTCAAGGACTTCAAGAAACACCAAGGCTAGGGTTTATCCTCCAAGGTTTTTCTTCAAAATTCATCATTAAGGTATGTAAGGCTATTCATAGTGATGGACTGGGTTCATCCTCATGCCCTACATCTCAATTTAATCAGTAAAAGTTTAATCTAGGGTTATACCCTTAGTTTTGAGAAATCTTGATATGAATTATGTTATTGATTATGAGTTTTAAATCCTTGATCATGAGTTGTTATATATATTATAATACATTGAGATCCTTGAGTTGTTGTGCATGTCTATTTTTCACCATGAATCCTCTTTTGAGTTATAATTTTTTAAAATCTTTTAAGTCAGTCATTTTTGTCTTAAACCGATTTCCTGAGAAAGCAAAGATGAGTTTTGAGAAAAAGTTTTAACCAAGATTTGAGAAAGAATAATTTAAAGTATCTTTGAGAAGAGTTTAAGGAAACACAAATGGTTCCAAAAATAATATTTTTACATTGAGAAGAGAACTATGATTCATGATTAGTATGACAGTCGAGTATGCAATCAATGTGTGAACAATATGACATCTAGATATGCCATCAATGTTTATGCAGTATGACTTCCCGATTCATCAATGATCAGATCACAATAAATATTTGTTTTAAACTATTTTTTCTGAGAAAGTAAAGCAGAGTTTGAGTTAAGTTTAAAGAGAATTTTTGAGTATAGTTTAAGGGAAGTGAGTAGTCCCAAATGTATCATTTTGTTACATTGAGAAAAGAGAAACTTTGATTTCTAAATGAGTTTATGAGTTCAAAGATATTTCAGAGCAGTTACCTCTTTTATGGTGATCAAGCATGAAATACTAAAACAAGAATACAAAAGTAATTTAAGCAATAACTCACATTAATTCAAAACAATCGATGTTCAATAATTACCCGTATCCGCAGCCCCAAAACAAGGGTCTTTAGCTACTAATGTCTAAGAAAATAACCCTAAAAAGTATTGACTTTGCCCTACATAGTATATTTTTCTTACAAAGTATATCTCATAATAATTATTCTCGTGGGCTATTTATAGACTAAATAAAATAATTGAGTCTGAAATAAATTGGGAAACCAAAATCAAAGGAATTGATTTCCGCGTGGAATGCACTGCCGAACCACCTCACAATACAATGCTCTTGTTGTCTTCACCATTATCTCGTGGCAGCAAGGAAACCAATTTGAATTCTTTCTGCCAACCTTTTCAATATATATAACTAGGTAAAATTTACCCGTACTTCGCACTGGCATAAATAATCTTTCTAAGCTTTTGAACAACCTTTCTAATAATCGACTATTATAAGAAAAAAGATGAGAGTAAATTTTAGTAGGTTTTAAGAACATTTTAACATAAATTAAATGGTTTGTGTTATAAAATATTATAGTGTGGATGTCCACTACACCAAGAAGTTACTCTCACCCATTATATCCATTACTTTCCTTCATTATGAAGATAACCATAACCTCCAACTTTATAATCATTATTCTTGTAACATTTCACTTCCATAATCTCCTCCATTATATTCATGTTAATGTCATGTTTATGACTAACCTTTTGTATGTCTCTATGCTACACTATAAATAGAGGCATAAGGGTTCATATTGTATACACTTGGAGACTTGGAATAATAAGAAAAGCTCTCATCTCTTATCTTCCTATTTCTATTGCTTTCATCTTTTATATTTTTTGTCTTATTTTGCTTTAGTTTTACAATACGTTATCAGCACAAATGTTCTACCATTGCAGGATTGAAGCAAAGTAAAGAAAATAAAAGAAGGTAAAATAATTGTGTTTATTTTTCTATCGGGAATGAGGTAAATTATTGTGGAATCTATTTTATATTTTACTTGTGAACAAGGTGAATGATTAATATTATTGTTACTGTGCATTATTTTTCACCTATGACTATATTTACTCTCTTTTGTATGTGAAACTTATTTTATATTTTATTTATGATTATGATCACTGTTTTGGTTATTACATAAGCTTTTAATTTATTTTGTTTTGTGTGTGAAATATTTTGGGTTCACATGGAAATTGGAAAAGGGGTGGTGTAGTGAGCAGTTTTATTTTAGTGTAATTGAAATTATTATTTTCTTAGTGTGCAATTGATTCTTTGATTTATAACGGTATTTCACTAGCTTAAATATTGTGCATCAAACATAATATAATATAATATAATGCTATATGTAACTCTCTGTTTTGACAAGTTTAATACTTTGTTGAGAATATTTTTATTGTGTTTCTTTTGTTCTATATTTATTTGTGCATGTTAATCACAAAGTGACAATATTTTTTTAAGGCTCAATGGTGAGTCCTATTATATTTGGCTTATTATGTCATTGATTGAGGGTAAGACGAAGGATTCAAGTACTATCGCACCAAGAGGGCAATACATCGGGTGAGAGTCCTGGTGCATCATGATAATAAAATGTTGGGTTGAGTCCCAACAAATAATGACCTAAAATGCCTTCTTATGGATAAAACGTTGGGTTCAAGTATCAACGTAATATAATGACTACGTAATGATGACTGAGCAAATTAATATGCTCTTAATAAAAGTCATGAAATTTGTCCAATTGATTTGCTCCATTCTCTTATGTGAATGTGGTAGCTGGACATAATGTGTCTGAAAATGACAAGTGGTTAAATGTATGAATATGAGTGTGGTAAAATATTAATGGTAAATTGTGGTAATTAAAAGTAAGAACATTATGGGTTCTTAAGATGGTCCTTCAAATGTGAAGGTAATTTTTGGCTATCAAAGTGGTATGAAAGGTTATTGGGCACATTGGGTTGGTGCAACACAACTTTAAAAGTTTTGTAAATCCTCCATCAAAATAAAGGAATACAAAGTGGTAGTACATTTGACCTCTTAAAGTGATGTTGAGGTGAGTCACATAAATTTGATAATGCCAAAGCATGACAATGAGTTTCTGATAAAAACTTATGGAGCATGTACAAATGGTTATGGTCCATTTCTTGAAGAAAATGTGACTTGTGTTCGTATGGATAAGAACATGTCCATGTATTGTTGGATAAATGTCACATCTCACCTCTACAGGAGGTTTGAGAGATTGAAAAGAAATATTTTGACATAAATGGTCATTTAGTCATATAATTTAAGTACTACACAAATATTGTGGTATGTTAAATTATGAACTATTGAAGGACAAAAGAAAGAAATAATTCTTTCCTATAAAGGTTGTGGCCATGACCAAAATAATTATTGTTGTGTGGCAACACAAATTTGTCATTGATTGTCAAGAAATAAGTCTTGCATGTGATAATTTTAACCATGACAATAATAATAATTTTCTCCTTGAAGGAGATGGTCACCATAAGAATGGCGTTGTGAAATTTGTGGTAGTACACAAAATTAATTGAGAGTTCCAAAAGGGCTAATTTGTTACTATACGGGGGAATGAAATTGTTCATAATATTGGGGTTGTAGTAAGTCTCAAAAGACACGTTTTAATTTTCGGAAGAATTGAAAAGAAAAAAATATTATATTGAAACTATAAATTATGGAAAGATTTAATATCTTCAAATTACTACAACCAAAGTGGGTTATAAATATTTACGTATAATATTACTCATTTTTTCCCGTTGTTTGTTGTATACAAATATGGGCATGATGATGGAATCACATGAAAAAGTAAACTAGAAGTTTACTAGAATAAATATTAGTTAGCATAATCGGTTGGCCATTCCGATTCAAATGTGATGCAAAAGAAATTGAGAATTCATGTGGCTATATGTTTGAAGAAATAAAAGATTTTTCAAGAATTCTCTTGTGTTGCTTGTTCTCATGATAAAATGATCATTGTACCAGCTAAGGTTGAGATTGTATCCTCTGAAATTATTTGAAACATATAAAAAGGTGAATATGAGCCCGTTCACCTGCCATGTGGACCGCTTACTATTATGATTTAATAGATGCATCTATGGTATGGTCACATGTGCATTTGTATCAACTTACAAATTAGTTTTTGTAAGGTTGTTTGCTCAAATTGTTAAATTAAGAGCACATTTCCAAACTATAAATTATGTTGATAATGTTGGTTGGTTTAGCAGAAATTGTATGCCTCTAATTATAGCTAGACCATTGATTATGAGAATAAATCTCCCAAATTAAATTTGGTATGAGATGAGTTTATTTAACATGTACGCATCAAGCCAACAAGGTTCTCCCATCACAATTGGTTCAGGGTCAGGAACCAAATAATTTCCATCAAAAATTTGATGTTTGCACATATGATTTTATTGCTCCACCACACACAATGATGGATCCCCAAATGAGGTTGGAATAAATATTAGATTTTCTAACATTAGGGAGAGATATGTTTAGCAGCTGAAAATTATGTGTGGGGTGAATTATCTAGATCCCCGTTAAAAAAATGTGAACTTGAAGTTCAAGAGATAATTCAATTGCAAAATGTTGCAAATGATATGCCAGATGTATTTGTTGACCTAATATTTTAATTAAGCTGCAAATGCTCCAATAAATAGTCTTTGAAGGACAGAGTCTATGGTACGCCAGAAGCGTGATAGACCAATCGATTCCAAACATAAAACTCCTTGAGGAAGGAGAGGAGCAAATTATCAAAATGGTCATGATAATGAGGTAAATGCTTTGAAAGAGCACTATGACATAACACTTCATAAAACCTTGGCAAAGGTTCAGGTACCTGAAAATGATGAAAAATGAAGAGATATCGATAAGTTATGTCGTATTGGAATCGAATCAAAATGACCGTCGAAGGTATCTTTGATATGAAGTAGCACTCAATGCTATAAATGATTACGAGGATCTTAAATTCAAATATGTCATATAGTGTGGACAAATAAATGATTGGCTAAATAAAATGCACTATTCAAGTATATTTTGTTTCACGTAGAAAAGTGACATTTTTGAACTTATAGTTCATAGATCAAAATATATATCAGTGGGGTACAAATGAATCATTGTACGAAATTATAACCGTAAGATATAAAGTACGGTTTGTGCCTCGTAGAATAAAGGGTTCTCACAAAAATCCTGACATTATTAAATGGAGATATATTCTTGTCACGATCCAGACCATCGTGATTGGCACCCACACTAACCCTCCGGTGGGAGAACCACTACTACAGCCCAACTAAGCAAATTAACGACAACTAAAGCATTTAAAGATACGGAAGTAGGTTTAAATGACCATAAAAATAGATTTCCCATAAACTCCAAAGGTTTAATAAAACTACTAAACAAACTATTACGGAAGTTTAACCCCTAGAACCTGAAAGTCATTGTACCAAAACTCTAAATTCAACAAGTCTAAGAGAAAAGGGGTACCACCCCAAACTAAACATACGAATAAGTCTAACTAAAAAGTCTAAGTCCGAAAGAATAGACTAAACAATAGAGAACCCATGGCAGCCTGAAAAAATTGGCTCACCCTTGAATCCGGTCTCAATCACTGATCTCCTAGCTAAGGTCTATCAATAGCCGCCTGAAGATGCCTGTACTCAATAAAGAACGAGTAAGTGCAGTATCAGTACACAACCACAGTGTACTGGTAGGATCACGCGGCTATCCCTGTAAGAAAAACATATACCAGAAATCACAACACAGTAAACACACACATATACAATATATATATATATAAACAAGTTATCAATTCAGGAGCAATGTATAATTCCACGTTCTCAATAACAAGTAGATACAACAGTAAAATGGTCCTCTCATGGAACCCACACCCAAACTGTTAGTGATTCGGAACGTGATACCCGGTCCAATGTATGTGTCAGAACGTGACACCCGATCCAATATATGTGTCGGAACGTGACACCCGATCCAATCAACACAACCACAATCACATTCACACTCATAATGTACATACTCATAATCATACAATCAAATGTTGATTCATGGCATACAATTGTTCATTCATACTCATTTCATTAGGTTTGATCAATAGTGACTCATTCACATACATGCAAGCATTACAATGAAGCAATTACCGACATATATCACACAAACATAAAATCAAACCACCACCTACCTCAAAAGCAAGCTTGAATCCTCCTAAGACTCTTAAGCCTCCCCTTTCTGGATTCTTTCCATTTGTTCGTGGTATAAAAACAATACATTAAGCAAGGATCAATAAACGAGGCCTACCCGGATTACTCGACATTATCAACCCTAGGCCAAACCCAAGATCCCAATACCCAACTTAAGGATTTTTTCAACATTAACTTCAGGTCAAAACCCTCCCCCAACGATAATTACGCATGAATCTAAGTTCTACGGATCAAAAAATGGATTAGGGGTGTAAAATCCTTACCTTTAGCACCAAAAGTCATGGAAAATTGTCAAGAACTCGTCCTGGGTTGTCTCCCAACTCTTATGAACGAAGTTTGTAGAAAAAATAATGAAATTGGGCTTTTTCTTGGACTTAAGTCACGACTGGCCCGCTACAGCGGACCCCATCCCGCCCTGGCGGGATTAATCTCGCCCTGGCGGCTTACACGGAGATAGAATCTCAGAATTTGAGTTCCAAGCCCCCATTCCACAACACACTTCAACCCTTGACGTTCAAAAACTACCCATTCATGCTACAATAAGTTTCGGGAGTTCTACTTGCCTGAATTCGATTCTGTAAAGCCGTACGGACTCCCTAACGTCTTGGCTATCCACTCATGTGATCAAATACATAATTAATTCTCTCATTCATAACCAGATTTCCTAACCCCTACCTGACTCAGATTTCGTCCAAATCTGGACTAGGCTAGGACTTCCCAAGTTCCTACTCAAAAAAATTCTGGCCTAAATTTTTTTTCCATTGACTTTTCTATAACGACGGGAACATGTCGTTACAATAGATACCAATTTACCCATCACTCGTCCCCGAGTGATAAACTAGGAAAAACTGGCTAAGGTAAGAGTAGAGTAGAATCTGAATCGTCGAATAGCTGGCGATACTTGTCTCGCATGTCCTTCTCAGTTTTCCAAGTAGCTTCCTCAACCGGACGATGCTTCTATTAAACTTTCACGGACTTTATCTCCTTGGTCCTCAGCTTCCGGACATCGTGATCATGAATTTCAACCGATTCTTCCTCATACTGAAGGTCTTTGTTTAACAAAACTGAGTCCCACTTTATGATGTAATCTCCGTCCCCAAACCAACCAATTGAATACCTACACATCCTCCCAAACAATGCCTCAATGAAGTCATCTCAACACTCGAGTGATAATTATTGTTTTATGTAAACTTAACTAACAACAAAAGAGATTCTCAATAACCACCAAAGTTGATCGTACCCACATCTGTAACATGTTATCAAGGACCTTGACACAATCATCGAGAGGAATCCTTTCTCATATAAGCATGATAAAATTCGAAATCAATACTCGCTACAATTAGAAGTGAACCTGAACCAACCAACACACACTCATAATACCCAAACAATCATAGTTATTATCAACATCTCCATCTCACAACACAAATTCACATGAGCATAAGTTATAAAAATTGGATCTTTAGACATCAGATACAAATTGAGCCATCTGTCCAAGCATACAAACCCTCTAACAACACTATCAAAATGCTAGATTTAACAATTGTGATTGTAGATTACCCTTAAGAATAGTAGAATTGGACCTAATGATTCCCACATTCAACCACACATAATTGATACTAGACCTCTACGACAAAATGAATATTAAGATTGTCGGACAACCATAAATACGCATGGTAGCTCTTCTATAAATTCTCATAAGCAGGGTGGTACATGTAGAACCACTGAAATATTTTAACAACTTCAAGACAACACCAAATATGTCATTTGAAATAACCAAGTCTTCCCAATCATCCCACTCAACCAAGAGAACATCACAGGATCGATAAACCTGACCCACTACTAGGGATCCACCCACAAAAGTGAAAACACACGTGAGCATAGCTAGTGAATCATACTCACCACCATGTACAAAATAAAATAGATGGTTACATAAGAATTTTACGGAATAAAACTAAAGGTTTTCCTCTGTAGAGTCGATACCAGTCATTTCCATTCAGTTGACTCCACATACTTTTCATATCATTCCACTGAAGTCCACACTCTCAATACTAACAACTATCATGAATACTCCGACTATTTACCTTACTCTAAACCAACACTTTTAAATGAAAACCTTTCTTAGGTACTTTAACAATCAAAAGTAATAAACTTTACGACTCAAACTAGGTGTAAGTCCTTTCAAAGGCTCAATACCTGATACAATTAATCATTTCTCACCTTATAAATTATTACCTTGAAAAAATATATCACCACGAATGTAGACTTACAATGAAAATTTTGAATTGTAAATTCCACCGTATAACACAATCCCCTTATCTATCAACATTAGCTTATACCTTAAAGGTTTTTATTAATTCATGGATCTTCGCTTATCATTGATCGCATCTCCATCGATCTTTACAATATATTTCACTAAAAGTTCAATCGTACTCATTACTAAACTCAAAAACAAAAACAAAGCACTTATCATCATACTCGAGCTAATGTATGTACACTCCTTTCTCAAGTCTTTTCCAATAGTTTTTAACCAATCTGATGGACCCGTGACACTATTACCATAGCCACATCAAAATGAATAAAATCATGCATCTCTGAACCCAATTATCTACCCCTTACCTCTTTAGACTTTGCAATCAAATAGAATTTTCTTGCTCTTGCCTCTCTCTAAAGGTTGTCCTACATTTCACTATTTTTTTCTTCATTATGACTCTAGCTCTTTTAAATTTTATTCGAGTGGTGTCCCACCATCTCTTAACACTTTCCATACAACCACATTACTCACCAAATATTAGAAAATTAAAACCTTAGATACTCGCAAGTCGTAATTACTATATAAAATTCGCTTAACCAACAATCTTATTATATAGTTGCATCCCATCACAATCCATCACCAACTCTTATTACCAGTATGCTCAGTTAGCCCTGGCTATCACTAAGATGTCAACATTTTCATCGACATGACACCTCAAACTTAGGTATAACCATCAAATTCCAATGACTAACCAAATTTTATATGCACTTTCTTGCTAAAATCATCAATTGCCTTCACCCAAGTATACTCAATGGGACTTTCTTTATCCATAACCTTGTCATTCCTGTATAAATCCACTCCTTTGTGGTTTAAGATAAAATCACCAGTCCTTATACTACCCTCCTTCTTCTTAGCAACAAGACACGAGCACCCCACGAGGAAGCACTAGGACGGATGAAACCTTTATCAACTCCGCCGGAGCCACGTGATAAGGAGGAATGGAGATGAGACGAGTGCCAGGTCCCAAGTCAATGCAGAAATCTATATCTCTATCCGGAGGCATACCAAACAAATCGGTAGGAAACACTTCCTTAAATTCAGACACTACAGAAATGGACTCAATAGAGGGAAATTCAACATCAACATCCCGAATATGAGCCAAATACGCCCAACACCCCTACCACACCAGTTTCCTAGCCCGCACGAAAGTTATGACCTTAGCTGGTTTAGGCTTGTACACCTCTTCCCACTCTAACCTTTCCCTACCCGGGATCTCTAGAGTTACCGACTTAGTATTACAATTAAGCACAGCATAATAGGGGGACAACCAAGTCATGCCTAAGATTATAACAAAGTCAGTCATGTACAGAATAACCAAATCAGTCCAAGTCTGAAAACTCATAAACAAGACAGGACAAGCACGATACACATGGGTGACTATGACATACTGTCCAACTGGGGTGGAAACATGGATGGGGGAATCAAGTACATCACAAACTACATCAAATCCCAAGGAAAACTGAACTGACACATATGAATAAGTAGAACCCAGATCAAACAAACAGTAGCCATCCGGCCACAGACAATAATAGTACTTGTGATCACTGCATCAGACGCCTCAGCATCAGTCTTGCCCGAAAATGCATACAACTGAGCCCTGTCATCTTGACAGGCAACCTCCTTGCCTGGATGCACTGCTCCTCTACCTGCATTACCATTTTCCTGGCCTCCACGACCTCGTTGATTCCCTCCTCGCCCACCTTGTGGACGTCCTCTGCCATTACTACCGCTGCCTGTTGGTACCACTGCTCTGGTCTGCTACGGCACGGGGTAAGATATGCGTGGATGGGGACAATCTCTCCTCATATGTCCAGGTTCTCTACAATTGTAACTCACTTAATAACTTAACCAAGTAAGCATCACTGCTATTGGAGTAGTCGTATCATGACCCTCTTTGATATACCTAGGAAATCGTAGTAGAGATTCTAACCTTAATTGTCGCAACATAATCTCATCACTTACCAAGCAACCCATACATGTTATGACAATAATACCAATGTCTTTTCCAAAGTAATGGTGTTCATTCTCTAGTCGTTCCTTACAAAACTTCTTGAATGTTGTCACCTATAAGCTTTAATCTATAAATCTGACCTTAATCCCTTCACAGAGCGATGAATTTTCTCTATATTCAGGAACTCAGCTATCCTCCTATCCCTCAAAGTTCAAGGTATATACTTCTCCATAAAGAAAGCTATCAAATGTTTCTCAAGTCGTGAGTAGTGCATTTACTAGTCGGCACTCAACATGAGACCACCACAATATTTTGGCATCTCCCTTGAACTGGTATATCATAAACTCAACACAAAATCACTCTACCTTATCCATCTTATGAAGAAACTCATGACAATCAACAATAAAATCATAAGAATCTTCAAATTCAGTACCCATGAAGAATGAAGGTTTCGATCATAATAAAAACCTCATGTTTGTCTCTAGTCATTACATGCCCACAGTGAGTTAGGGAAACATACTATAACGACCTCATTCTGTCGTTAGGGAAAATCCAACGGGGAAAGAATTTGGGCCAGAAAACTTTTGAGTAGTAACTTGAAAATTCCTAGCCTAGTCCAGATTTGGACGAAATCAGAGTCAGTGAGGTCTAGGAAAATCTGGTAATGAATGATAGATCTAATTATTTTTTTGATCACATAAGTAGATAGCTAAGACATTAAGGAACCCGTATGACTTTACGAAATCAAATTCGGACAAGTAGAACTCCTGAAACTGACCTTAGCGTGAACGAGTAGTTTTTGAATGTCATAGGTGGAAGGTGTGTTGTGAAATGGGAGGTGGAACTGAAAATTCGACTTTCTGTTTCCGTGCAAGCCACCAAGGTGGAAATTATCCCTCCAGGGTGGGGCCGCTGTAGCAGGATGGAGGCCGCCACAACGGGACAGTCGCGACTTACATCAGAAATAAACTCCAAAAACATCATTATTCTGCAAACTTCATTCTTAAGAGTTAGGAGACGACCCCATGCAATTCCTTGACAGTTTTCCATGACTTTTGGTGCTAAAGTTAAGGATTTTACTCCGCAAATCTATTTTTCGATCTGTAGAACGTAAATTTATGGGTATTTATCGTTGGGGGAGGGTTTTGGCTTGAAGTTGATGGTGAAAAAAATCCCTCGCTGCACCTTAGGATCATGGGTTGGTTTTGGGTTATTGGGTTTGTTAAAATCTGGATAATTACACCTTAATTTATTGATCCTTATGTATATTAATTATTTGTAGACCTAGAACAAGCAGAAAGAATCTGAAAAGGGAAGATTCAAGTGTCTTAGGTGGATTCAAGCTTGATTTCAAGGTAGGTGATGGTTTGATTTCATGTTTGTGTGATGTATGTTAGTATTTGCTTGATTTTAATACATGTATGTATGCGAATGTTGCACTGTTGATCACACCTAATGCAAATGAGTATGAATGAATGATTGTATGCCATGAATCAACACTTGATTATATAATTATGAGAATGTACATTGTGATTGTGATTGTGACTTGTTGAACTGACCGGGTGTCACATTAAGATACACTAACTGGGATCGAATGTCACGTACCGACATACATATTGGAATGGGTGTCACGATCCGACACACTAACTTGGATTGGGTGTCACAATCGGCACACTAACAGTTTGGGTATGGTTCCATGAGACGATCATTGACTTGTTATATATGCGTATTATTGAGAATATGGAATTGTACATTGCTCCTGAAATGATAATTGATATTGTATATGTTCGGTATATACGTGTTTACTATGTTGTAACTACTTATGTATGTTTCACTTATTGGAATAGCCGCGTGATCCTACCAGTACACTGTGGTTGTGTACTGATACTGTACTTGCTCTTTCTTTGTTGAGTACAGTGCATCTTCATACGGCTACTGACATACCTCGTTTAGGAGATCAGTGATTGAGATCGAATTCAAGGGTGAGCCAGTTCTTCCAGGCTGCCATGATTTCTCGGTATGTTTAGTCCATTTTCTTCGGACTTAGACTATTTAGATATTTCTTATGTTAGTTGGGGTTGTACCCCTTTTCCTTAGAGTTGTTGCACTTTAGATGTTTTGGTACAATGACTTTCAGGTTCTAGGGGTTGTTCTTCCGCATTAGTTTGCTTAGTTTTATTTAAACCTTTGGAGTTTATGGGAACTCTATATAAATTCTGCATTTAAACCTGCTTTCGTATCTTTAAATGTCTAGCTATGGGGTTAGCTTGTTAGTACTAATGGTTTTCCCACCAGTGGATTAGTGTGGGTGCCAATCACGATGGTCTGGGTCGTGAAAAAGTTTGTATCAGAGCCCTAGGTTCGTTAATCTCATTGTACCAAAATGAGTCTAGTAGTGTCTTTCGGAATGGTACAGAGACGTCTGTACTTTTCTTCGAGAGGCTATAGGACTTTAGGAAAAACTTACTTCTTTCTACTCCTTTCGTGCTATGACTTGAATCCAATTGGTATCTAGGTGATACAAATTGGTATATGAATTTCTTCACTCTATTTCGCATCTGGTTAGTAAGTGAGTTGTAAAAGTGGAAACAACAACACCAGCAATAGAAAATGTGTCCTTGGAAATAGGTATGTTTCCCCTATTCACTATGGTCATGAATGACTAGAGACAAACATGAGGTTTTTATTACGTTCTTAAGGTTGAAACCTTCATTCTTCATGGGTACTGAATATGAGGATTTTTATGATTTTCTTGTTGATTGTCATGAGCTGCTTCATAAGATGGATAAGGTAGAGTTATTTGGTGTTGGGTTTATGATATACCAGTTCAATGGAGACACCAAAATGTGGGGGTGGTCTAATGTTGAGTGCCGACTAGTAAATGTACTACCCATGACTTGGGAAACATTTCATAGCTTTCTTTATGGAGAAGTATATACCCTGAACTTTGAGGGATAGGAGAAGAGATGAGTTCCTTAATATAGAGCAACCTAATATATTTGTTATAGCCTATAAGGCCAAATTTTATGTTTCATCAAAATATGGTACTCCACTTTGCTTTAGTCAAAAAGAGCAAATTCGTCATTTGTGAAGGGATTAAGGTCAGATTTGCAGATTCAACCTTATAGGTGACAACATTCATGAAGTTTTGTAAGTGACGGCTAGATAATGAACACCATTACTTTGGAAAGTGCATTTTGGATTGTTGTCATAACATGTATGGGTTGCTTAGTAAATGATGAAATTATGTTGCGACAATTGAGGTTAGAATCTCTAATACGATTTCCTAGATTGAGTGTATATCAAAGAGGGTCATGATACTACTATACCAATAGCAGCGATGCTTACTTGGTTAAGGATTAAGTATGTTACAATTGTGGAGAACCTAGATATATGAGGAGAGATTGTCCTCATCCACGCATGTCTGACCCCATGCAGCGGCAGACCAGAGCAGTTGTACAAGCGGGCAATGGTAATAATGGTAGAGGGCGTATACAAGGTGGGCGAGGAGGAAATTGGCAAGGCCGTGGAGGCCGGGGAAATGGTAATGTGGGTAAGGGGTAGTGCAGCCAGGCAAGGAGGGTGCCCATCAAGATGGCAGGGCTCAGTTTTATGCCTTTACAGGCAAGACCGAGGCTGAGGCGTCTGATGCAGTGATCTCAAGTACTATTACTGTCTGTGACCGGATGGCTACTATTTGTTTGATCTGGGTTCTACTTATTCATATGTGTCAGTTCAGTTTGCCTTGGGATTTGATATGGTTTGTGATGTACTTAATGCCCCCATCCATGTTTCCACCCAGTTGGAGAGTCTATCATAGTCACCCAAGCGTGTCGTGTTGTCCTGTCTTGTTATGGGTTTTCAGACTTGTACTGATTTTGTGATTCTGGGTATGACTGACTTTGTTATAATCTTAGGCATGACTTAGTTATCCCCCTATTATGCTTAATTGTAATACTAAGTTGGTAACTCTAGAGATCCCAGGTAGGGAAAGGTTAGAGTGGGAAGGGGTGTACAAGCCTAAGCCAGCTAAGGTCCTAACTTTCGTGCGGGCTAGGAAACTTGTGGGGTAGGGGTGTTTGGCGTATTTGGCTCATATTCGGGATGTTGATGTTGAGTCTCCCTCTATTGAGTCTATTCCTGTAGTGTCTGAATTCAAGGAAGTGTTTCCTACCGATTTGCCTGGTATGCCTCCGGATAAAGAGATAGATTATTGTATTGACTTTGAACCTGACACTCGCCCCATCTCCATTCCTCCTTACCGTATGGCTCCAGCAGAATTAAGAGAGCTTAAGGCTCAAATCTAAGAGTTTCTTGATAAAGGATTCATCCGTCCTAGTGTTTCCCCGTGGGTTGTTCCTGTCTTGTTGTTAAAGAGAAGGATGGTGGTATGAGGACTGGTGATTTTATCTTAAGCGATAAAGGAGTGGATTGATACCGCAATAACAAGCTTATGGATAAAGAAAGTCCCAATGAGTATACTTTGGTGAAGGCAATTGAAGTATTTTAGTAAGAAAGTGCGTATAAAATTGGGTTAGTCCTTTGAATTTAATGAGTATACCTAAGTTTGACGTGTCATTTCGATGAAAAAGTTGACTTCGTAGTGATAGCCAGTGCTAACTGAGCATAATGGTAATAAGAGTTTGTGATGGATTGTGACGGGATGGAACTATATAGTAAGATTGTTGGTTAAGCGACTTTTGTGTAGTAATTACGACTTGCGAATATCTAAGTTGTGGTTTTATAATATTTGGTGAGTAACGTGGTTGTATGGAAAAGTTTTAAGAGATGGTGGGACGCCACTCAAATAGAGTTTAAAAGAGCTAGAGTAATAATGAAGGAAAAATAGTGGGATGTAGTACAGCCTTTAGAAAGAGGCGAGAGCAAGAATATTTTATTTGATTGGAAAGGCTAAAGAAATATCTTCAGAGGGGTAGATAATTGGGTTCAAAGACGCGTGATTTCATTCATTTTGTTGTGGCTATGGTAATAGTGTCACGGTTTCATCAGATTGGTTAAAAACTATTGGAAAAGACTTGAGAAAGGAGTGTACAGACATTAGCTCGAGTGCAATGATAAGTACTTTGTTTTTGTTTTTGAGTTTAGTAATGAGAACGATTGAATTTTTAGCGAAATAAATTGTAAGATCGATGGAGAGGCGATCAATAATAAGTGAAGATCCATGAATTCATAAAAATCTTCAAGGTACAAGCTAATACTGATATATAAGGGGATTGTGTTATACGGGTGAATTTACAATTCAGATTTTTCATTGTAAGTCTACATTCGTGGTGACATAACTTTTCAAGGTATGAATTTGTAAAGTGAGAAATGATCAATTGTATCACGTATTGAGCCTTTGAAAGGACTTACACCTGAGTTGAGTCTTAAAGTTTATTACTTTTGATGGTTAAAGTACCTAAGAAAGGTTTTCATTTAAAAGTGTTGGTTTAAAGTAAGGTAAATGGTCGGAGTGTTCATGATGGTCGTTAGTATTGAGAGTGTGGACTACAGTGAATTAATCTGAAGGAGTATGTGGAGTCAACTGAATGGGAATGACTGGTATCGACTCTTCAGAGGAAAACCTTTGGTGTTATTCAATACTTATTCCGTAAATTCTTATGTGACCATCTATTTCATTTTGTACATGGTTGTGAGTATGATTCACTAGCTATGCTCACGTGTGTTTTAACTTTTGTGGGTGGATCCCTAGTGGTGAATCAAGTGTATCGATCCGGCGATGTTCTCTTGGTTGAGTGAGATGATTGGGAAGATTTGGTTATTTCAGATGACATATTTGGTGTTGTCTTGGAGTTGTTAAAGTATTTTAGTAGTTCTACATGTACCACCTTGCTTATAAGAATTCATAGAGGAGATACCATGCGAAATTATGGTTGTCCGACAATCTTAATATTCATCTAGTCGTCGAGGTCATGTATCGATTGTGTGTGGTTGAATGTGGCGATCATTGGGTCCAATTCTACTGTTCTTAAGGGTAATCTACAATCAGAATTACTAAATCTAGCATTTGATAGTTTTGTTAGATGGTTTGTATGCTTGGACATATCCCTCGATGAGTATCTGATGTCTAAAGATCAAATTTTTATAACTTAAGCTCATGGGAATTTATGTTGAGAGATGGGGATGTTGATAAGAACTATGATTGTTTGGGTATTATGAGTGTGTGTTGGTTGGCTCATGTTCACTTCTAATTGTAGCGAGTATTGATTTAGAATTTTATCATGCTTATGTGAGAAAGGATTCGTCCTGATGATTGTGTCAAGGTCCTAGATAATATGTTGCAGGCAGGTGTACAATCAACTTTGGTGGATTATTGGGAATCGTTTTTGTTGTTAGTTAAGTTTACATACAACAATAATTGTCACAGGAGTATTGAGATGACTTCATTGAGGCATTGTATGGGAGGATGAGTAGGTATTCAATTGGTTGGTTTGGGGACGAAGATTACATCATAGAGTGTGACTCAGTTTTGTCAAACAAAGACCTTCAGTATGAGGAAGAACCGGTTGCAATTCTTGATCGCGATGTCCGAAAGCTGAGGACCAAGGAGATAAAATCCGTGAAAGTTCAATGGAAGCATCGTTCAGTTGAGGAAGCTACTTGGGAAACCGAGAAGGACATGTGAAACAAGTATCCCCAGCTATTCGACAATTCAGATACTACTGTACCCTTACTTTAGCCAGTCTTTCCTAGTTGATCACTCGGAAACGAGTGATGGGTAAATTGGTATCAATTGTAACGACCTAATTTTGTCGTTAGGGAAAAGCCAACGGGGAAAGAATTTGGGCCAGAAAACTTTTGAGTAGTAACTTTAAAATTCCTAGCCTAGTCCAGATTTGGACGAAATCTGAGTCAGTGAGGTCCAGGAAAATCTGATAATGAATGAGAGATCTAATTATATTTTTGATAACATGAGTAGATAGTTAAGACGTTAAGGAACCCGTACGAGTTTACAGAATCGAATTCGGAGAAGTAGAACTCTCGGAACTAACCTTAGCGTGAACGAGTAGTTTTTGAATGTCATAGGTGGAAGGTGTGTTGTGAAATGGGAGTTTGGAACTCAAAATTTGACTCTCTGTTTCCATGCAAGCCGCCAGGGCGGAAATTATCCTGCCAGGGCAGGGCCACTGTAGCGGGATGGGGGCCACCAAAACGGGACAGTCGCGACTTAAGTCAGAAATAAACTCCAAAAACGTCATTATTCTCCAAACTTTGTTCTTAAGAGTTAGAAGATGACCCCAGGCGATTTCTTGATAGTTTTCCATGATATTTGGTGCTAAAGGTAAGGATTTTACTTCTCGAATCCATTTTTTGATCTGTAGAACGTAAATTTATGGGTATTTATCGTTGGGGGAGGGTTTTTCCTAAAGTTGATGGTGGGAAAAAGCCCTAGGTGCACCTTAGGATCATGGGTTGGTCTTGGGTTATTGGGTTTGTTATAATTTGGATAATTAGACATTAATTTATTGATCCTTACGTATATTAATTGTTTGTAGACCTAGAACAAGCAGAAAGAATCCGGAAAGGGAAGATTCAGGTGTCTTAGGTGGATTCAAGCTTCATTTCGAGGTAGGTGATGGTCTGATTTCATGTTTGTGTGATGTATGTTAGTATTTGCTTCATTGTAATGCATGTATGTATGCGAATGTTGCACTATTTATCACACCTAATGCAAATGAGTATGAATGAATGATTGTATGCCATGAATCAACACTTGATTGTATGATTATGAGAATGTACATTGTGATTGTGATTTTGGCTTGTTGAATGGACCGGGTGTCACATTCCGACACACTAACTGGGATCGAATGTCACGTACCGACATACATATTGGAACGGGTGTCATGATCTGACACACTAACTTGGATCAGGTGTCACGGTCCGGCACACTAACAATTTAGGTATGGGTTCCATGAGAGGATCATTGACTTGTTATATATGCGTATTATTGAGAATGTGGAATTGTACATTACTCCTGAAATGACAACTGATATTGTATATGTTCGGTATATGCGTGTTTACTATGTTGTAACTGCTTATGTATGTTTCACTTATTGGAATAGCCGTGTGATCCTACCAGTACACTGTGGTTGTGTTCTGATAATGC
This sequence comes from Solanum etuberosum, assembly GCA_029582245.1. Classification (NCBI taxonomy): domain Eukaryota; kingdom Viridiplantae; phylum Streptophyta; class Magnoliopsida; order Solanales; family Solanaceae; genus Solanum; species Solanum etuberosum. The sequence continues at coordinate 128,291 of JAJONR010000509.1, forward strand.
ACTTGCTCTTTCTTTGTTGAGTACATGGCATGACAGACCTCGTTTAGGAGATCAGTGATCGAGATCGAATTCAAGGGTGAGTCAGTTCTTCCAGGATGCCATGAGTTCTCGTTATGTTTAGTCCATTTTATTCGGACTTAGACTATTTAGATATTTCTTATGTTAGTTGGGATTGTACCCCTTTTCCTTAGACTTGTTGCACTTTATATGTCTTGGTACAATGACTTTCAGGTTCTAGGGGTTGTTCTTCCGCATTTGTTTGGTTAGTTTTATTTAAACCTTTGGAGTTTATGGGAGCTCTATATAAATTATGTATTTAAACCAGCTTCCGTATCTTTAAATGTCTAGCTTTGGGGTTAGTTGGTTAGTAGTAATGGTTCTCCCACCGGAGGGTTAGTGTGGGTGCCAATCACGACGTTCTGGGTCATGACACATACCTATTTCCAAGGACACCTTTTCTATTGCTGGTGTCGTTGTTTTCCACTTTTACAACTCAATTACTAACAAGATGCGAAATAGAGTGAAGAAATTCAGATACCAATTGGATTCAAGTCATAGCACGAAGGTAGTAGAAAGAATTGAGTTTTTCCTAAAGTTCTATAGCCTCTCGAAGAAGTACAGACGTCTCCGTACCATTCCGTAAAACTCTATTAGACTCGTTTTGCTACAATGAGATCAACGAACCTAGGGCTCTGATACCAACTTTGTCACGACTCAGACTGTCGCGATTGGCACCCAAACTATTCCTTCGGTGGGAGAATTACTACTACAGCCCAACTAAGCAACTTAACGACAACTAAAATATTTAAAGATACGAAAGCAGGTTTAAATGACCATAAAAATGGAGTTCCAATAAACTCCAAAGGTTTAATAAAACCACTCAACAAACTATTGCGGAAGTTTAACTCCTAGAACCTGAAAGTCATTGTACCAAAACTCTAAATTCAACAAGTCTAAGAGAAAAGGGGTACCACCCCAAACTAAACATACGAATAAGTCTAACTAAAAAGTCTAAGTCCGAAAGAATGGACTAAACAATAGAGGACCCATGGCAGTCTGAAAGAACTGGCTCACCCTTGAATCCGGTCTCGATCACTGATCTCCTAGCTGAGATCTATCAATTGCCGCCTGAAGACGCCCTGTACTCAACAAAGAACGAGCAAGTGCAGTATCAGTACACAACCACAGTGTACTAGTAGGATCACGCGGCTATCCCAGTAAGTGAAACATATACCAGAAATCACAACACAGTAAACACACACAGATACAAAATATATATATAAACCAGTTATCAATTCAGGAGCAATGTATAATTCCACATTCTCAATAACAAGTAGATACAACAGTACAATGGTCCTCTCATAGAACCCATAACCAAACTGTTAGTTTGTCAGAACGTGACACCCGATCTAGTTAGTGTGTCGGAACGTGACACCCGATTCAATGTGTGTGTCGGAACGTGACACCCGATCCAATGTATGTGTCGGAACATGACACCCGATCCAATATATGTGCCGGAACGTGACACCCGATCCAATCAACACAACCACAATCACATTCACACTCATAATGTACATACTCATAATCATACAATCAAGTGTTGATTCATGGCATACAATTGTTCAGTCATACTCATTTCATTAGGTTTGATCAATAGTGACTCATTCACATACATGCATGCATTACAATGAAGAAATTACCGACATATATCACACAAACATGAAATCAAACCATCACCTACCTGGAAAAAAAGCTTGAATCCTCCTAAGACTCTTGAGCCTCCTTTTTCCGGATTCTTTCCGCTTGTTCGTGGTCTAAAAATAATACACTAAGCAAGGATCAATAAACGAGGCCTAATTACCCGAATTATAATCGACATTATCAACCCTAGGCCAAACCCAAGATCACAATACCCAACTTAGTGCTTTTTCCACCATTAACTTCAGGTAAAAACCCTTTCCCAATGATAATTACCCTTGAATCTAAGTTCTACGGAAACGGATTAGGGGAGTAAAATCCTTACCTTTAGCACCGAAAGTCGTGGAAAACTGTCAAGAAATCATCCTGTGGCGCTGCCCTCGCGTCTTACACGGAGACAGAACCTCGGAATTTGAGTTCCAAGCCCCCATTCCACAACACACTTTCAACCCTTGACGTTCAAAAACAACCCGTTCACGCTACGATCAGTTTCGGGAGTTCTACTAGCCCGAATTCGATTCTGTAAAGCCGTACAGACTTCCTAACGTCTTGGCTATCCACTCATACGATCGAATTCATAATTAATTCTCTCATTCATTACCAGATTTCTTAGCCCCCACCTGACTCAGATTTTGTCCAAATATGGACTAGGCTAGGACTTTCCAAGTTACTACTCAAAAGTTTTTTGGCCCAAATTCTTTTTCCATTGGATTTTCTATAACGACGGGAACATGTCGTTACAATTCTCCAGTGGTGGATGCGATGAGACTTGTTTCAGTCTGAAAATAGATGAAATACTTGAATATGTATGATGAATGATTATTATGTCTAACTAGACGATGAATGTCATATGAAAATACTTGAAGAATTTAAAAGGTCTTAAAGCAATTCCATTGAGTACCCAATGGTTTTGAGACTGCTAACACAAAGAAATAATCTTTTTGATCTTATGAAAAGGATTTAAAATGCCATGTATTAGTGCAATTGGTGCACTTATAGATTGCTGGTTATGCAAATGCTAGAAGATTATTTGATATACATACCGAAAGTTATGTGAAAGGATTGTCATATTATCATTCAAGTTATGACAAGAAACTAACAAAGCAAGTGACTCAACACATAGAAGATGTGTGATTTTCTTTGAGAAGAAAAGACGAGGTTCAATAAAATTGAAATGATCAATCTCTGAGTGAGAAACGATTTGATTAGGTAAATGAAGAATATTTATTTGATCCACATAAAGCTCGATCGCAAATGGGATATTTATTTACATATGGAGGCACAACAATATCTTGACATTCAAATAATCAGACATTAGTAACCACTTCTTCAAATCATGCAGAAATAATATTGATCTATGAAGTAAGTCGGGAATGTGTTTGGTTGGAATCATGATCTATCATATTCAGAAAATATGTGATTTTCCTTTGGAAAGGATATTTCAATCACCATATACGAAAATAATATATAGCTCAATTGAAGTGAGGATACAATCAAAGGAGATCGGACAAAGCATATTTCACCAAAATTCTTTTTCACACATGATCTTCAACAAAATGGTGAGATAGAGATTCAAAGACCCGTTCAAGTGATAATCTTGTAAACTTATTCAATAAGGATTTCCAACATCAATATTTGAGAAGTTATGATATAAGATTGGAATGCATCATCTCCGAGGTATCAAGTAAAGTTTTTATCAGGGGGATAAAAATACGCGTTGTACTCTTTTTCTTAACCATGATTTTATCCCAATTGGATTTTTCGGGTAAGGTTTTTAACGATGCAACATTCAAAGCGTATTAAAAGATATGTGTACTCTTTTTCCTTCACTAGAATTTTTTTCCCACGGGTTTTTTCCTAGTAAGGTTTTAACGAGGCATATTATCTATGGAAATCCAAGGGGGAGTGTTATAAAATATTATAGTGTGGATGTCCACTACACCAAGAAGTTACTCTCACCCATTATCTCCATTACTTTCCTCCATTATGAAGATAACCATAACCTCCAAACTTATAATCATTATTCTTGTAACATTTCACTTCCATAACCTCCTCCATTATATTCATGTTAATGTCATGTTTATAACTAACTTTTTATATGTATCTATGTTTCACTATAAATAGAGGCATAAGGGTTCATATTGTATACACTTGAAGACTTGGAATAATAAGAAAAGCTCTCATCTCTTGTCTCCCTATTTCTATTGCTTTCATCTTCTATATTTCTTGTTTTATTTTCCTTTAGTTTTACAACAGTTTGACATTATCACATATCTCAAGAATTGTAAATATATAATAAATGATTAAAAATATATTGATATCTAATCATTATTATAGTTTACATAATTTATAATAATATATGTTTGATGATATAATTATCTTGTTAAAATTATGTGATGTTTTTATCTAACGATGAAGCATCACTTTTTTCTATTTTTTGTACATGAAAAATCTAGAATTTGATAATTTTATGGTTAGAATAACTCCTTGTGAAAAGAAAATTAAGTAAAAGTTTTCGATAATCAATATTAGTTATGAATAAGTTACGACCGTTAAAAAACATACACCACAACAACATAATTTTTTTTTAGAGACAATCTATTTGTCTGAGGTCAAACGTTCACCACTTTTCGTTATTGTTACTTTGTTACTCTAACAAAATTTATAGAAGGAGAAAAATAAATTTGAAACAACAGCAAAATAATATTGTTGACCCTTTTAGAAATTCATTCTTCATTAAACTGCTGCTCTCAAGGCCCTTCTAGATGCTTCATCAATGCAACTTTACAACTTTTTCAGAAATATGTATGTATAATTGTTGCATTATGAAAGTACAAGCACATCAAAATGTTTGATTCTAGAATCATGTTAAGGATATATTCTCGAACAAAAAAAAATTCAAAATGAGTCTAACCTCAATAACTCAACACTCAGCAATGACTTTGACATAAAGGACAACAAATCTATGTTAATAGACATATCTATTGTAGCTTAAGATATTACTTTTATTTAAAAAGAAAATTCTCAAGGTATAACTATTATATATACCTCTGAGCAAGCTAACTCACATAGTTTGGCCCAACATGTCATTCTGGTACTAGTTGATTAAACTTAGGTTTGTCCTAGTACTCCTATCTGGCAATCACTTGCTTAAGTAAGTTCAAAGGGGTCAGATATTTATACATATGGATGATTTGGTGGAGACTTAATTTGCAAGATGGTGGTGACGGTTGTGAAGGTTTCTAATAGGAGGGGAAGACAAGTTTTGAAAATAAATAAATTAAGAGGAAAACCTAGTTTGTGGTGGCGCCACATAGGCGGACCTAGGGTTCTCTTTTATATATATACTAGTATACGTGCCCGCGCGTTGTGCGGATATTTTAAAATGAATAATTTTTTTAATTTAAAATGACTAATATGAATTATTATTGAGCGTATATATATTATATATTTTTTACTTAGTATTATTTTCTCTTTTTTCGGAACATTGTTTTAAATATAAGGATGCATAAAATCAATAGTATTTATATTTCTTATGGATTATTAGAATTTTGTCCACAATGTAATTTTTAGTTCAATATGTTTTATTAATTTCAAATTATTTCTATATACATTTTTTAATGAAAAACCTTTAATGTTGAGATTAAAAGGATAGTTACAAACCACCTTATCTATAAAAAGAAGTGTAGTTGAGCTAATCTTTACTTATCAATTAATTTTAAATGCATTTATTTTTAGAGATAATCTGATTTGCAATTGGAGGATAGGCTATGTGCTTGAGAAAATAGGCAAATTAGTTTTTACAGATTTAAATATTTTTAAAATAATTAATTATAATGCTGGAAACGACGCAGCGTATAAAAAAAGTCCTAATTTGCTATAATTGTTTACAATAATCAAATTCTTGACATAATGAAAATAATAATAGTAATAATAATAATAATAATAAAAATATTATAATAATAATAATTATTATTATTATTACTATTATTATAATAATAATTATTATTATTAAAATAAAAAAAAATTATCAAATAATATTTCAATATCTTCAAACATCATAATTAGATACAATCATCTAAAAAATATAACATGATTAAGGTGAATTTATACTTCTTTGTTATCAGCAAGTGATATAAAACCCCTTTATGAAAAAAACAAAAGAAAAGAATCTAACGTATCAATTTGAGAGTATAAAAACTCAACTCAAATAAGTCGTTAAAAACAATTGTTTTTACTATCCAAAAAAAGATTTTTCCTTTTAAATAAATCAATTAAATTGAAGGCGATAAGCACGTTTAGAGTACCTATTGAAGTTAATGATTAGATCTAAAGATAATTATAGTGGGTCTAATTAAATAATAATGTATCTTAAAAAATTTAATTTAAAATGAATTAGAATAATTGTGCATTATTTATTGTCCCTTGATTCACCAAGGTTTATTAGTTGTTTATAATAAGTACAAAATATAGTTCGACTCTCCTTTAGCCAACTCAACAAAAGAACAAATTTTGTCATATTGATTTCAAGTCATGACACCTTCTCAACCTATCAAACACATTTTTATACAACTTAAGATGTAAATTTAAAATCATATAGTGTTAGACTTTAAAATCTCATAAAATTCAAAGAATAAAGTTCCAACCAAAGTTATCCAATTTTTACCTATCTTGGTGCTAAATCTCCCACTAATGGTGATCCTCTTGATATTGAATTTCTCACTGTTAGGACTACACTCGATAGAGTATTAATTTACTCTATTTTGTCTATTATTACTACGTGTTATACAAACCAAATGAAATTTCAATAACATGTTAGAGGTACTATTTTTACTTATTGATAAAAGAAATAGAAATTCTTTTTACTCAATAGATTTTGGTGCATCAAAATTTTAAAGAGAATTATACAAATAATAATAAGGAAGAGTATCTTGTGGGTCAGCAACATAAATCAGTTGATATTTCGAAAAAGCTTTACAAATATTTTAAACATCTGCCAACAAACTATATAAAATAAAGCAACTGAAGCAATATTTTTATTCTATATGAACAAAAAAAATGGAAGCATAGCATAACTATCAAGTTATATTGTATGACAATCACATACATTGCACCTGCAATAACCACAATCACTATAGTGAATGTTAGAAAGTTGGAGCTCTTATATAAAACATGCATAGAAATACAGCGACTCCAAGTTAAACTTTTTAAATAAATCTAAAAAAAATTTAAACATAATGATAATGATAATTATAAAATTAAAGTAGAATTTTTTTTAATTATAAAAATATATATAGTTCGCTGGTGAGTGCATATTTGGGAGCGTTTTTCATTGACATAGTAGATTCTTCAATAGATCTATCAAATAGAAGTAGAATCCATCAAAAGATACCTATATTCATTTTTTCACGATCACTATCAAAGTTTATTCAAACTTGATAACGATAACATGCAAATTACAAATTACTACCTAAATACTGCATACAACCACCATTATATATGTATTACTCATCACTTCAAATACTAAAGATTAAAGTTTAATTGTCATAAATCAATGAAGTATATATAAAATAATCGTTAGAATCAAAACAACAACACGAAAAGAAAAAAATGTTACCATGTTTAAGTAGTTGAATAAGTATAAGAGAATAAGAATTCTGAAATGAGTAAGTTTTTGGGAAGATGTAAATGGTGCAGTTAAGAATGATTTTTGTTATTTAAATGCGTGTGTTATGCGGTTAACTATTTTCTAGGAATAAAATTAGTTATTTATCTTTTAAAATTTAAATTTTAAATTAATTACTCAAATTTCAAAAACTTATCCGTTTGGATATTGATTTGGATAACTATCATTTTTAAAAAAAATTCAAAAATGAAGTAAAAAAAGGAGACCTAAGATGGAGTTACGTAATTTTATTTTATTTTATTTTATATTGTATTATTATTTTTTTTTGTAAAATCGTATCTTTTTTGAGTGTTAACAATTTTTTTTTTTATATTTTAAATTAATTTTAATGATTCATAAATTTTGCACGTTTTCTTAAAAGAATTGTAGATTATTTATTTTTATAAATTGAAAACGTGGGAGATTCCTTTTTCATTTTCTTTTTAAAATGTTGTTTTTTTAAATTTCCTTCATATATTATATAATGCAAATATTAAAGAAAATAGGATGGCAATTCTTGTTTTTAAAATTTTTTTAATTTTTTTAAAATGAAAGAATTGATTAATATTTTTCTAAAATTTTTCTTAAAATGTAATAATTGATTTTTTTTTAAAATGTAATAATTTATTACTTAACTATTTTTAAAAAAAAACATGTTATTAGTATTTTATTATGTTAAAAGAAATACAGTTTGTGAAATTTGTTTTATGTTTGACATATTTAAATTAAAAAATATATAAAAATGTAAAGTTTAAATAAAAGTTTGAACTAATTGAATATCTGAAACGGTGTATTTATTTAAAAATATTAAATCCCAATTTTTTGAGTGTTGACAGATGGCTTTAACTGGAAAATTACATTTTAAAAATATTTTAAAATCAAATTTTGAAGAACAGAAAGATTCAATTTTTTTAGTAATTGCTGACATGTGTCTTTTTTTTTAAAAACAAAATCATATATTTTATTTTATTTTTTAAAATTGACTTTTTAAATATAGAAATTTTGAGATTAATTGTGGCGCTGACATGTGGTGTTTTTTCTTCTCCTATTTATATATATATATATAGAGAGAGAGAGAGAGATATGATTATTAATATCATATTAAATTTAATCCATTAAGTTGCCTGTTTGATTTCCTTCTATAATCTTTCATCTTTAATTTGTTTTAGCTTCAAACTTCTTCATATTTACACCAATTTACAACTGCAAATAAAATACACTATTTAGCACAATTCATAAAGTCCATGCTAAAAAAAGACAAATACAAATAATAAATGTAAGACAAATAATGATTACAAATATATATTTTTGGCCTCACATCAACACCCCACACTTAAACTTTTGTTCGTCCTCGAGCAAACATTAAAGTTCATCTCAAAAAATTATACTAGAAATGCCACTAATTTGGTTGATACAAACAATTAGGCCATATAGAAATTTCAAAACATCAAGTACCATTCCTGCTCATTATGCAAGACATTCAAATAAACAACATCCTAACCTCAAGGAAGGACTTCGAACTCACCAAATTTAAGCTTCCTCACCTACTCTCATCAAAGAAAACTAATAAAATCATCTATCTATCATGAAACAAGTGTCCTCACAAGAAGAAATAGTCCACACACTCAATTCAAAAGATTGAATATAAATTAAGGACTCAAAAGAAGAAATAGTCCACACACTCAATTCAAAAGACTGAATATAAATTAAGGACTTAGCATCAAAGAACAACTCTCACACTCACAAATAAAATTCACATGTATGCACAAAGAACCATATGCTTACCCATTATGTACATCTCCACTAATTAAGCATGCTCGAATAGAATCAAATAGGACTTTAACTGGTTGTAATGTAACGGGGATGGGTAGGAAAACTATATAGTAGTGACTTACACTTCCCTAAACACTTTGAACTTTTAGACTTCATCACCCATTATTTTCTTCTCTTTATTTTTATCCATCTCTTCAACAATTATTTCACGAGTAATTCTCATCATCTCAAGCATGCTTCAATAAAAAAAATTCCAGAATTATTATTGTTATTATTGTTGTTGTTGGTTTTGTTGTTGTTGTTGTTGTCATTGTTGTTGTCATTGTTGTTGTTTTCATTGTTGTCGTCGTTGTCGTTGTCGTTGTTGTTGTTGTTTTTGTTGTTTTCGTCGTTGTCGTTGTTGTTGTCATCCTTGTCATTGTTGTTTTTGTCGTTGTTGTTGTTGTTGTTGTCGTTGTTGTTGTTGTTGTTGTCGTTGTTGTTATTGTTGTTGTTGTTCTTGTTGTCGTTGTTCATGTTGTCATTGTTGTTGTTATCGTTATTGTTGTTGTTGTTGTTGTCGTTATTGTTGTTGTCTTCGTCGTTGTTATTGTTGTTGTTGTCGTTGTTGTTGTTGTTGTCGTTGTTGTCGTTGTTTTCGTTGTCGTTGTCGTTGTTGTTGTCGTTGTTGTTGTTGTCGTTGTTGTTGTTGTTGTCGTAGTTGTCGTTGTTGTTGTTGTTGTTGTTGTCATTGTCGTTGTCATTGTTGTCGTTGTTGTTGTCGTTGTTGTTGTTGTCGTTGTTGTCATCCTTGTTGTTGTTGTTGTTCTTGTTGTTGTTGTTGTCATTTTTATCGTTGTTGTTGTTGTCGTTGTCGTTGTCGTTGTTGTTGTTGTTGTTGTTGTTGTTCTTTTCAATGAGAGCACCATTTTCTTTTTTATATATTTCATTTTTTTTTCAATTCACATTCTTTCAAAGAGGATTTTTTATTAATTTGTAGCTATCATTGATTATCTTTTACACCCAACAATTCCTTTACTTCGTAATTAACAATTATAATAAGTCTATGCTACAGTGTTGTTGTTGTTGTTGTTATTGTTGTTGTCGTTGTTGTTGTTGTCGTCGTTGTTGTTGTTGTCATTTTTGTTGTTGTTGTTGTTGTGGTTTTTGTTGTTGTCGTTGTCGTCATTGTTGTTTTTGTCGTTGTTGTTGTCGTTGTTGTTGTTGTTATTTTCAATGAGAGCACCATTTTCTTTTCTATATATTTCGTCTGTTTTTTTTTCTAGTAACATTCTTTCAAAGAGGATTTTTTATTGATTTGTAGCTATCATTGATTATCTTTTACACCCAACAATCCATTTACTTCGTAATTAACAATTATAATAAGTCTGTGCTACAGTGCTTAAGGAAGCAAGGTGCAAGAACTAGAAATTCAACAAAATCGTTAAGGGAAAAATGTGGCTACCAAAAATAGGTTACAGGCTCAGAAGGGCTAACTAGTGATATAATATCTGAAAAGACTAAAATTTACTAGAAAAATCTCACACTCACAAATAAAATTCACATGTATGCACAAAGAACCATATGCTTACCCATTATGTACATCTCCACTAATTAAGCATGCTCGAATAGAATCAAATAGGATTTTAACGGGTTGTAATGTAATGGCGATGGGTAGGAAAACTATATAGTAGTGACTTACACTTCCCTAAGAACTTTACACTTTTAGACTTCATCACCCATTATTTTCTTCTCTTTATTTTTAGCCATCTCTTCAAGAATTATGTCACATGTAATTCTCATCATCTCAAGCATGCTTCAATAAAAAAAAATTCTAGAATTATTATTATTATTATTATTATTATTATTATTATTATTATTGTTGTTGTTGTTGTTGTTGTTGTTGTTGTTGTTGTTGTTGTTGTTGTTGTTGTTGTTGTCGTTGTCGTTGTTGTCGTTGTTGTTGTTTTTATCGTTGTTGTGATTGTTGTTGTTGTTGTTGTTGTTGTTGTCGTTGTTGTCATCGTTGTCGTCGTTGTTGTCGTTGTTGTTGTCATTTTTGTCGTTGTTGTTGTCGTTGTTGTTGTTGTTGTTGTCGTTATCGTTGTTGTTGTTGTTGTTGTTCTTTTCAATGAGAGCACCATTTTCTTTTCTATATATTTCGTCTGTCTTTTTTTTTTTCATGTCACATTCTTTCAAAGAAGATTTTTTATTAATTTGTAGCTATCATTGATTATCGTTTACACCCAACAATCCCTTTACTTCGTAATTAACAATTATAATAAGTCTATGCTACAGTGTTGTTGTTGTTGTCGTTGTTGTTGTTGTTGTTGTTGTTGTCGTTGTCGTTGCCGTTGTTGTTGTGGTTGTGGTTTTCGTTCTTGTTGTTGTTGTTGTTGTCGTTGTTGTGGTTGTTGTTGTTATTGTTGTCGTTATCGTCGCCGTTGTTGTTGTCGTTGTTTTTGTCGTTGTTGTTGTTGTTGTTGTTGTTGTTGTTGTTGTTATTTTCAATGAGAGCACCATTTTCTTTTCTATATATTTCATCTTTTTTTTTTTTTCAAGTCACATTCTTTCAAAGAGGATTTTTTATTAATTTGTATCTATCATTGATTATCTTTTACACCCAACAATCCCTTTACTTTGTAATTAATAATTATAATAAGTCTATGCTACAGTGCTTAAGGAAGCAAGGTGCAAGAACTAGGAATTCAACAAAATCGTTAAGGAAAAAATGTGGCTACCAAAAAAAAGTTACAGGCTCAGAAAGGCTAACTAGTGATATAATATCTGAAAAGGCTAAAATTTACAAGACAAATCAAAGAAAGCCTATTATTATCTCCTAAACAAAGCAACACTTTTTATTTCACTTCAATAACATGCAGGGCAAATTTTAGACTATGATGCAAAACATGGAATAAACCAATTCTCACCACACATGGAACAAATATCAATAAAGATGGATCAATTCCACTTCTACGAGAGACATTGTCACGCCCCGAGCATACACCCTGGACGTAACTGGCACTCTAGAACCATTGTTGGTCCCCAAGCGAACCCTTAGCCTGGCTCAATACTCAACGGAAGGCTTACTTGACAACATATGAAATCAAAAGTAAAGATTTACTCATTTGTCTTAAAAATAAATAAACTCGGAAATTTATGGAAACATTGAACTAGAAAAAAAAAGGTAGCTCAAGTCTTAAACATTAACAATGGAAATGGAAAAGACTCCTCAAAATACTACTGTCTACGAAGCCTCTAAATACTATGACAGACGTCTAGACATGACACACAACATCTTAACAAGACTGAAAGATAAATGAGGAATCCTCTGGAAGCAAGGAGGCTCACCAAAGCAAATCTGATACTGAAAGTGGTATCAACGGAGTGCCTGTTGATGACCCGGAATACCTGTATCTGCATCATGAAAGATGCAAGCTAAATGGTGTTAGTACATTGAATGTACGAGCATGTAAGGGGAACTCTGAAGCATGGACAAAAGCTTGCACTGATAAAAAGGAAGAACATACTCACATCATCTCAACTCAAGAATACTCAAGAATACTCAACTCAAGGATACTCAACTCAATTTAGTATTAAAGCAACAATAAAGATGCAGTATAACGAAAGATTTTAAGACATTAATAATAACTCAATGTTTATAAAAATACAATAATAAACTCTTTACTCTTATTTGAGAGATTCTCTAACCGACAACTATCACTATGAGCTATGTGATGATACAACGTCTCGCCCATGCTGCCAGAGCTGTCCTATACCTTGCCGGAGTATAGGACATCCTCAACTAAGTGGATCCACTAAGCTATGCTTAAAAGCAATAAGGAATAATCTCAAACTACGATCATTTACCCATGTTGGCATACATGGTATATGAGGATTTTGAGTTGTCTGAACTCATCCCCATATCGGTGCTCAATACTACTCCCAATAATATATAATACATGCTCATATGTTTTAAAGAAAACATAACTCCTCCTCAATTTGAGATAATTACTCAAAAGTTCTCTTAAAAGAGATAATGCTAAAAAAACTCCTCATGAACTCATTTAGAAATCAAGGTTTCTTCTCGTTTTAAATGTAAAACTGTTACATACTTTGTAACACTTAGTCGCCTCGTACTCATTTTGAAAAATGAACTCAAATCCCCTCATCCTCATACTCATTTACTCAAGTCTTAAAACAAGTAAAAAATAATTGTAGAAGACTTCTCAAAATGACTCAAAAGGCTTTCTCGAACTTTACTCTTAATCTTTACTTTGATTAAAAATGAAGATTTAAGAGCGATGATTATAATGTAGGATCTCTCAATGATTTAGGAAGGTTTAGATAGTTGATAATAAGAAACGAACGAAGACAAAAATTGGAGAACTCTGGCGCGACACGGAGGATGAATTAAATTTTTGGTCGTGAAATTATTTTTGAGACACAGGACTCTGTATCCTCTCCGCGACGTGGAGAGAGGGTGACTATCTATAAGCTGAAATTTCAAAACGTATCAGTTACGCGGACCTGGCGCTTATTTTTACCCGATCTTTTCTTCCTCTCCCGAACTCAATTCAACTCATACCCACTGCAATTCCATTGTCCAATTTCACTAAATTTCACAAACTCAGAACATTTTCAATGAAAACCACCCAAAACTCTATCAAGAGACTCAACTCATTTGCAAAAATCCTCACCTAAAGGACTCAAGGACCTCCATTATCAATTAAACTCAAGAACTTCTCAAGAACTCAATAATCTACTTCAAGAATGAATTCATGGTAAAAGTTTACATTATTGGTGTGAGGGCGAACAAACCCAACACTATGAAAGCTTACATACCTTGTAAGAACTAAGTTCTTGGCGAAATTCCTCAAAGCTTGCAAGAATCTTGAACATTCTTCTTTTTCTCCTCTTGAACTTCTCTCTAAGAAACCCTAAGCTCTTTTGGAATGACTAAAACTGATTCCAATCAGTTTAGACCCTCTAAACGGGTGAAAAAAACGTGCGGACCTAGTGAGGTAAGGAAAAGACCAAAATACCCCTCCTTAAAATGGATGAATTTTTCTTACCTGGACAGACTATACTCAAACAAGCATATCTTCCTCACCCAAATTCGAAATTTAGCAAACTCAGCAGCGTTGGAAAGAGGACTCAACAACCTTCGATTTGATATCTCATGGGCCACATAACTAATCCTGTATTGAAAGTTATGGTCGTTTAAAGTTGACCCAAAACTCATAATTTAAGAGTAACTTGAACAAATCTCAATTTAGCTCTTTCCAATTTAGTTCTTTCTAGATTTAGCTCTTTCTAAGATCGAGGTGTAACATACATGATCATAAAAAACTACAAAATAAAATAAGCTATATACAAAGTCACAACCATGAGCCTAGGTGTCAAAGAGTGCAATTTCATTAGCAATTAAGCATTCACAAGAAAGTCCAACTCAAAATTAGGCTTAAATAGCAAGTATCACACAACTTAGAAGGGTTTTTTCTTTTCTATCCAACAAAAATTAAAATAAAATATCAAAATTTACTTCCTATAAAATAAAAGATACTCGGTTCAAAGGGACTATCCTCATAAAAAGAACTGAAAACAAAAGCCAAGAAACCCATCCTATAAAAAAGACACAATAAAACAGTATAAACTAGGAATTAATTCCTCCACCCCACACTTAAAAAGATGCTATGTCCTTAAAGCATTAATTAAAATTTAAAACAAGGGTTAGAAAAACTCCTTCAGGCCTAGCTAGTAGCATGTTTTATCAATTTTCATCAAGGGTCGTATGCACCCCACTCATAAGCTCAAGCGTGCTCATTTGCTTTAAATTTTTGGGTTCTCACACTTCCCCTAATCTGCAATAACAAAAATAAAAATAAAAATAAGAAGCTACACTATAAATTGGGTTGCCTCCCAATAAGCGCCTAATTTAACGTCGCGGCACGACACAAGTAAGTTCACCACTTTTCTTTCCACTTTGAACTTATGAATTGCACCTCTAACTTTGCATCAATTTCTCTTCTCCTCTCTAGGGGAGGTGGTATAAAGATAAGGGAATTAATTAATATATGTCGCATCTTACACTTCTTGCTCCTTATGTGAGGAATGTCGTTTCATCTACGTGGACTAGAAAACTTTAGAATGTAGGGGCGTTGAAACATTCATCAATTAGTTCAGATGACTCAAATTTCATGTCATCATCCAAGCATAATGTTGAAAAATATTTAAAATGAGATCCAATATGCCTCAACTCTGAAGAAGCATTATTTACAACATTCTCACTTTTGTACTCCTTCTCAATATTGATTCTAAGGAATAAGGTATAGTTGAATGGTTGAAATTCCTCTTTTTGCTCCACTAGTTGATCATCATCCATGACAATTGGTGATTGGGCATCAGACACTTCAATCTTTTTGTTCAAGTGAGCCTCCAAGTCATGAATATCTGAGCCAACTTGTTCTATTTCTTGTGTGAGCTCAACTCTTCCTTCTATCAGTTGGGTTGTCATGTATGTCAGACCATCACTAATTGACTCTTGAAACTTTAGAAGTTGAGTATGTTCTTGTAGCTAAGATTGGTTCACTATCTCTGCTTCTTCATAACTTTTTTCTTGTTGGGATTTAATCTCTTCATCTAATTGAGTATTAGCTAGGCCTCTAGCTGGCAATAGATCAACATCAACCTTAGCTTGCAGTTCCATCATTATTGCCTGCATTTCCATGTTTTTCGTTTATTGTTCCATCATTATTGATTCCTGTTCCGTGAGTTTTGAATTTTTTTGTCCATCATGTATATAAATTGCTTTAAAAATATATTGTGCGCCTCTTATTTAGTATTCTCCACTTCATCACCCTTTTCAATATCACAAATAACAGAAGAATCATAATAGGGCTTCGGGGGAGGGGAATAAGAGTTAGGACAACCGTTTTAATGTACATATTGATCACCACATATTGACATATAGGACACTTGATATTCAAGTGGTGTCCTTTACAATAATTAAAAGGATTTTTATAAGAATACTCCTCACCTAACATGATATATCCCAATCATCCATATCAATAAGAGTACGAAATTATTCAAGGGAACGAGAATTTGTAAAATAATAAAATAATAATAAAAAAACTTAAATAAATAAAAAGAAAAAATATAACCTAGAAGAATAGTTAATTTCTAAGTCTCCGGCAGTGATGCCAATAACTTGTTGCTCCCAATTACACACGCAAGTGTACGCGGTCGCACACATAATATAGTGGCTCTAAAAAAGTTGGATTATGAAACCCAAAGGACTTTGGTAATTAACTATTTTACTAAATTATACTAGTCTAATAATTTATTTTAGAGTGCTAAAAGTGTTTGATTTATATTTAAATACTAAGAATGCAATAAAATTACTTACAATGGTTGGAAAATTCTAGGGCTGCAGCATGCTTAAGATTTCATGTATCACATCTCATCTAATGACTTAACTACAATTATCAAATTACTGATTTACAGGGCTAATTTTATGATCATGATCTCCCGACTTTTAATCGCCTACTCAAATTGACTGCCTAACTACATCGTTGAGTAGGGATAGACAGAATCATTTGGCGAGCATTTATATTTCATCATGTTTAGTAACCAAGCTCGATGTTCATCCCGGTGTCAATACTGAACATGAACCTGAACAATTCATATGCAAGAGAGATCAAGCTCTTTGTATTCCTTCGTCTATCTACCGCTTCGTCTTCCGAGTCCAAGAATAGACAATATATTTATCTCTATGGTGATCAAGCATGAAATACTAAAATAAGAATAAAAAAGTAATTTAAATGAATTAACTACAATTATCAAATTACTGATTTACAGGGCTAATTTGATGATCATGATCTCCCGACTTCTAATCGCCTACTCAAATTGACTGCCTAACTACATCGTTGAGTAGGGATAGACAGAATCATTTGGCGAGCATTTATATTTCATCATGTTTAATAACCAAGCTCGATGTTCATCCGAGTGTCAATACTGAACACGAATCTGAACAATTCATATGCAAGAGAGATCGAGCTCTTTGTATTCCTTCGTCTATCTACCTCTTCATCTTCCGAGTACAAGAATAGACAATATATTTATCTCTATGGTGATCAAGCATGAAATACTAAAATAAAAATAAAAAATTAATTTAAGTGATAACCAACATTAATTCAAAACAATCGATGTTCAACAATTGCCCGTAGCCGCAGCCCCAGAACAAGGGTCTTTAGTTACTAATGTCTAAGAAAAGAAAAAGAAGAAAAAAACCCTAAAAAGTATTGACTTTGCTCTACAAAGTATATTTTTCTTACACAGCATCTCTCCTAATAATTATTCTCATGGGCTATTTATAGATGTAGAAAATCCGAAATAAAATAACTTAGTCCAAAACAAATTGGAAACAAAAACCAAAGGAATTGGTTTTTGCGTGGAATGCACTGCCGAACCGCCTCACAATACAATGCTCTTGTTGTATTCACCATTGCCACATGGCACCAAGGACACCAATTTGAATTCTTTCTACCAACCTTTTGAATAATATAATTATTAATATAATATTTAATTTAATCCATTAAGCTGTCTACTTGATTTCCTTCTATAATCTTTCATCTTATATTCGTTTTAGCTCCAAACTTCTTCATCTTACACCTACTCCTACAAATAAAATATACTATTTAGCACAATCCCTAATATACATGCTAAAAAAGGACTCATAAAAATAATAAATGTGAAGCAAATAATGATTAAAGATATATATTTTTGGCCTCGCATCAATGAGTTCAGACAACTCAAATTCCTCATAAATCATGTCTTGTCAATATGAGTACATGATCCTACTTTTTAGATGATACTTATTTCTTAGTGGATTAACTTAGTTGAGAATTTCTATACCCAGCACGGTATAGGACGGTTCTGGCTACGTGGGTAAGACGTTGTATCATCACATAGCTCATAAAGATGATTGTCGGTTAGAGAATATCCCAATAGAGTTAAAGTGTATTTTAATATTTCACTTATTATGTTGAGTTTAGAGACAAATAAGTATTTTATAAAGTTTCAAATGATTTGACTCATTTATTTCTTTACATTCAGTTTGAGTATATTTTATGTATTGCGGTCCTCTCAGTTCTATTTTTGTTTCACTCAGCCATATTACATACTCATACATTCAATGTACTAGTGTCATTTGACCTGCATCTTGTTATGGTGCAGATACAAGTGTTCATGATCATCAACAAGTGCTTCGTTGATATCACTCTACACTTCAGCTAGCTTTTGGTGAGCATCCTTGCATTCCAGAGGACTTCACATTTACTTTCTAGTTAGTAGTTTTGAGATGCCGTGGGTTTTGTCCCAACGTTTTTCTTTAATATTAGAGGCTTCATTGATAGACAGAGTTGAGGTGTCTCTCAATGTTTACTTTCTTTTAAGTTGATTTACAAACTATAAATATTTCTATTGAGTATTTTCCAGACTTTATGAGTTGAGTATTTGAGTTTAACGGATTTAATTCTATTTTGAGCCTATCACTGCTTGAGTAAGTCTATCGCTAAGTATTCAGCTAGGCCAAGGGTTCACTTGGGGACTAGCAATGGTTCTCGAGGGCCGACCACATCTACGGTGTAAGGTCGGGGCGTGACACAACTTTAGAAATATAAGATATAATGATAAAAAGACATATCTAAAATATCATTTTTTTGTGAATTTCATACCTGAGCCATCAGGTGTTTATATTTCCTACCTAAACTATCACTGACTGCTTATCACAATACCTGAACTATCATAATGAATTGGTGTCTAGTGCTAAAGGAAAACCGTTTCTTTTAATATTTTATTGTATTCAGAATACAACAAGTACAAGGCTAAAATCATATACTGTCAACAAAACATTATGCTGCAATCTAATTTTGCACTACTTGTGACGATTGAACTGTTTCTATAATTTTATCCATAATGCTAGTTGATGGATCCCAATAGTACACACAAGTGTAAGCAGTCCTAGAGGTCATAAAGTTATTGCAAGTAATAAGTTATCGAACATACATAGACTTATGATTAACTATTTACTAAATTAAACAAGTTCTAATTATTTATTCTAGCTTTCAAATATCAAGATTCATATGGTTGATGATTATACTAAAACAACAAAGTAATACAAATAATTATGTAGAGGTTGTTCACCTAGAAAAGAAAACCTATGACTATGGCTTTGCAAGAGATTTCAAGCTAAAAACAGAAAAAAAAGGGGAGAGATTTCAAGCTTACAACTTTGTTTTGTAATCATGTAAAGTATTCAATTTCATCGACTTTGTTCATTTATCTAGAAAGATTTGTATACCCAATCGACTAGCAAACTTACTCAGGATAGTATCACCCTAGTAATTAGTGACATATATGAAAATCTGACTCATAATGGCATAGTTCTAGGAAAGTATTCCTGGAAATTGAAAGTGGGAGTCCATTCTTTCAAGTTAAAAAATCTGACTCATAATGGCTTGATTTTGAGTGTGTACGTACCCCAGGAAAGGGAAATATAGTTTTTCATATAGGCAAAACTAGGTTTTTCCCCAATAAAAAAAGGACCACAACATTTTTCCAATGAAAATGAAACAATTCAATGATTTATCATTTACCATGCTTGTTCTTATGGCTAAAAAATTTAAAAATCCTATTCCTCGGATATGCTCTTTTTGTTGCCAACCATACAATATAATGGTGTGACAATGTTGCTTGACTACTCGACTTGGCTATTGAAGAAGCTCTTTGCCTTTAGGCATCAGGAGTAGGAAAAAAAAGACTGGCTTTCCTCCAACTGGCACGATTGAAATAGACTTAAAGTTCCATCAGTGACCAATTTTTTTTTGTAGTTTTCCTCAGTAGCATAGCAAAATGTCAATATGTAAAACGTTAACTAGATAGATTGTGATGACCCTGAAGATTATTTTTAGAATTTTATATAAAATTATTGTTTTACACCTCCTAATAGTTACTCCGAGTTATATTGTTTGATCAAATATATGAGACTAGTTTTATAACGGGATTGAAAAGTTGTGATTTTGCAAGTTTTAGAATTTTGGAGACTCTTAAGTTGATATAAGTGACTTTAGTCAACTCCAGAGCTACAAGTCTCAGAATGGAATTATGTCAGTTTCATCATCTCTGGAATGCGGAATTTGGTCTAGGAGTGTTGTCGTTTACAGTTTAAAAGTCTTTATGTGGATTTATGCCCTTCAGTTGGAAGTTTAAGTGAATTACAACCAATAGATGATTTCACTCAATGTTTGGAGTTTAGACACTCAAATTATATTTCTAACAATTCTGTTGGATTCTGAAGGTGATTTTAGGCCTAGGTAAGGTCTGGACGTTCATTTTCCAGAGCTTTATGAGGGAATTTTGGTATTTTTTAGTGAAAGTTAGTTTATGCATAGGAATATGCCTATTTCAATTAGGTCTAAGGTACAATTGTGATGGGTACTTTGCGAAAGTGATGAAAAAGAGAAACAAAGAGGATATACCATTTTCGAGGGACGTGCCATGCATCGTGGTTGATAATATTTTTGAGGGACATGCCACACGTCGTGGTTGATACTATATTTGAGGGACATACCATGTATCGTGGGAGGTACATAGACTGATATCTATGGTCCCATGATGCTAGGCAGTGGGTTTGTATCAACAGGACATACATGTATCACTCTATATGACATTTATATTGCACCTGATTATCATTCCTCGACCTTTATGAGTGGATTATTATGTTCATAGTTATTTGAATATGAAAGGTTGTGATGACGTTATGGAGACTCTGATGTGTGAATTCTGGTGTATTACTTGTATAGTGTTGCTCCATTACTTGTGAAATTATTAAGGTGGGCTGGTTTGATTTTTATGCAAGTTGTAGTATATGGAGGTTCGGATGGTATGTCAGGGTTCTTGAGTTCGATATTACTTTACTTAGGGTCAACTAGGGATGTTTGATGAGTATCATTGTTGTTTCGTACCCAATCCCTTACTTTATACACTAATGTAGGTTATGATCCCGGATCATCTTAACCATCTCTCCGCATTTTCATCTGAGGCCCACCTTTTGTAATCACCCAGTCGGTAATTTTTGGAAATTTTTGTGAATTTTCTATTTTCCCCTCCCGTTATCGACCCCAAGTCTCTTATAATTGAGTTTGAAAAGTTGGTTTTGATCTAGGAGTTAAAATTTGAGAATTTTGTAAGTTCTGAGTTTGAAAGGCTAATATTGTTAAGAAAGTGGTTTTTGGAGTCTTTTGGAGTCTTTTGGAGTTTCGAGTGTCGGAATGGAATTCCATTATTTCCATCGGTTTCGAAAAGTTTAATATAAGCAGTGAGAGTTGTCTAGATTGACTCGTCAGAGTGTGAGTTTCCAGTGGTCCAATGAGTATGAGGAGAACTTTCTAAAGCTCAAGACCTTGTTGACGTCGACTCTTATTTTGACTTTACTTGAGAAGGGTATGGACTTCACTATTTATTGCGATGCTGTTGGAGTCGGATTAGGTGGTATTCTAATGCAGAAGGGTAGGGTGATTGACTATGCCTCTAGGTAGTTGAAGACACATGATAAAAACTGCCCTACCCATGACTTAGAGATGGAAGCCATAGTGTTTTTGCTTAAGCTATGGTAACATTATCTGTATGGAGTTCATTGTGAGGTCTTCATAGATCATCGAAGTTTTTAGTACATTTTCAGTAATAGAGATCAAAATTTGAGGCAGCACAGGTGGCTAGAATTACTGAAGGACTATGACATCACCATCTTGTATCATCCAGGGAAGGCCAATGTGGTGGTCAATTCTTTGAGTAGGAAGACTTTTATCATGGGAAGTCTTACCACTATTAGTGTCGAGGAGAGACCATTGGCTAGAGATGTTCAGAGGTTAGCCAACAATCTCGCCCGGTTATGAATTTCTGAGGAGACGGGTGGTTTGATTGCTTTTATTGAGGCTCATTCTTCCTTAGTTGATCAGATTCGTGAGCACCAGTTTGATGACGAGAAGCTATGTCTCATTCAAGACAAAGTGATGAGAGGGGAAGCCAAGGAGTCTGTTCTTGATTCTGATGGTGTCTTGTGGATTTGAGGCAGGATTTGGGTGCCCAAGGTGGGCGAGTTGATTAGGCTAATTCTTGAGGAGGCCCATTGTTCCCGATATTCCATCCATCCGGGTGAGGCAAAGATGTATCATGATTTGAGCAAACACTATTGGTGGTGTGATATGAAGAGGGATTTGGCAGATTTTGTTCGAGGTGTCTGACTTGCCAACAAGTGAAGTGTGAACACCAACGGCCTAAAGGTATGTCTCAGGGGATGCCTATTCCTACTTGGAAGTGGGAACAAATCACTATGGACTTTGTTGTGGGACTACCTACCATCGTGAGTGGTTATGACTCCATTTTGGTTGTTATTGATAGTTGACCAAGTTTGCCCATTTCATCCCAGTTTGGGTGAAGTATATGGTGGAGAAGTTAGCTGAGATTTATGTCAGTCAGATTGTGCGACTGCATGGAGTCCCGGTTTCTATAGTCTCTGATCGAGGTTCCTTGTTCATTTCTCAATTCTGGAAGGCATTGTAGCTTGGGTTGGGTACTCGGTTAGATATGAGTATAACTTTTCATCCTCAGACAGATGGTTAGTCCAAGTGGATGATTCAGGTGTTGAATGACATGCTCTGAGCTTATGTGATTGATTTTGGTGCTAGATGGGATCGACATTTTCCCTTAGCATTAAAAGCTATCATTCTAGTATTCAGATTAGCCCTTTCTAGGCATTGTATGGCAGATGGTGTAGATTTCTGATAGGATGGTTTGATTCACCTCAGATGGATTCATTTAATACAAACTTGCTTAGAGATGCTATGGAGAAAGTTTTCATGATCCAGGGTATGTTGACAACATAGAATTGACAGAAGAGTTATGTAGATCGGAGAGTTCGAGCTCTAGTGTTCATCGAGGGTGATCATGTTTGGCTTTGAGTGTCACCCATCAAAGGGTGTGATGCGGGTTGGAAAGAAGGTCAAGTTTAACCCTAGATTCATTGGACCCTTTGAGATTTTGAGTCATGTGGGAGAGGTGGCTTATAAGTTGGCCTTGTCACCTAGCTTGTCAGTTGAGCATCCCATATTTCATGTTTCCATGCTTCAAAAGTATGTGTCAGATGAGTCTCATGTACTGTATCTTGATTCAGTTGAGTTGGGTCTAGACTTATCTTTTGAGGAGGAGCTGTAACACCCCAGAATTTTTTTTGAGCTAAGACTCGAACTATCCTTCGTTGTGAGTAGGATTTTACCGAGAAATTTAAAATTTCTTAAGTGTTAAGGTCACTAGATGTATCACCTTGAGTTCCAAAAAGAACTAAATTGGAAATAGCAAAATCTGAAATTTTGCAAGTTATGCTTAAGTTA